>JAVCKT010000751.1:0-13997 GCA_032273925.1 Rhynchotus rufescens | reverse complement strand
TGCTGTCCTTAATTCTGAAAGATTAAATGGCCTTATTTTTCTGATCATTTTATGTTTTGCACTCATTGTTTTTGCTTGTTTTATTATATTTTGAGAACAATACTTCCTATTAGGAAGATAATCACATTTCACTTCATGTACAAATATACTGTGGCATAGGTAACTAGAGTATTTTAGTTTACAAACTGAAAGACATTGATGTATGATAAGTGTACACACATATGCATGCATATGCTTTCCCTTTACAATGTATTTTGCCTGTTTACTAAATCATGCAGGTTTTAGATAAATCTGAAATTATTTCAATTATCTGAAATACTTTAATAATACAAGCTGGAAAAAACTCAAAAGACAACAGTGATTCATTAAGTTTTCAGTGTAATACCTCCTTTGCAGCTTTTTCACCACAAAAATGCTTTGTACGTTCCACTTTACTGTTTTCATTGTGACTCTTCTTTTTAACTGGGTAGCCATTGGAAATTTATTATTACTGCTATTGATTAGCACTGTTCCTCAGTTTATAAACACAGTAAGCTCTCTGAAAATTCTATTTACTTCACTAAAAGTGATTTAAAAAAAAAAAAAAAAAGTGTGATAACTGTGTTCCCTTGTTTTCCCTTTCCTTTCTCTTTTTCTAAAATAAAAAAATAGGGAAAAAAAATCACTTATTCCTAAAAATATGGAAACAAGCTGGTATCATTCTTTAGACATTTCATTTGATCTTTGTGATCACTTTTGCCAGATTATTGAACAACATAAATAGTTGTATTTGGAACCAGAGTAAATAAATTTTAGACATATAGATTGCTGTGTGGAGATTACTTCTGGATGGAAATCTATATATGAAACAGAAAGTACTCTTCAGATAGTTTATTTCCATTAAAATAATGCTCCTTTTTACTTCTTAGATGGTTGTGAAATCCTCTTTCTGAAAGAGCATTTAGCACCTAATTAATTATAATTGGTAATTAGAATAATTCTCAAATGACTTGTGTATCAAAGATTTCCCAAGCTGTTTTGCCTTGCTATGTAAAGGCTGAGAAGAATTAATGCTTTCTTCATCTAGGCTGTGGCTATCAACTTTTTTTCTTCTTTTGCCACTATGTCATCACAACACATCCAATTTTCTCTCCTGTTTTTCTCCCTTTGGAGAACTATCACCATGCCTGAGTGAACAGCATATACTGCAGTCACCTCACACAGTCTTGATGATGTGTGTTTCTCTTTTGGAAGTTATCCTGCTTCATCTTTTGATGTAACAGAAGACTGAAACCACATATGTGGTATGTTAGGATATTTATAAATGCTACAGAGGTGCATGTTTATCAAGATGCTTCAGATTATTAAAGAACATAAAAGTGTAGTCTGATGTGACAGATGTTGCTTTCTGTTATCGTAGTGTGCCAGGAAATTAATGCTGAATCACGGAACTTCTCTTTAAATCAATTTTTCGCAACTTGGTTTGCTCTGTGTTGTATACTAACTAAACTTTACTCCAGTCTACTTAAAATGCCTCAAGTCATGTGGTTTCTCTTACAAGTTTACTCCACTGTTTCTCATTCAGCTGTGTTTTTATGTTCTTAATTCAGTGAAACTGAGATAAGTGAGCTTGACTGAACCTCTATTTCAAACTGAGAGGACAGCCAAGGTTTTATGGCTGTATGAATATTTTAAGCAATCAAAACATGCTTATAGGTTACCAAACAATTGCTGCAAGTGGTGACCAGAGCACAGAGTGAGTGTGAATCAAGGGCAATATCCTTTGTTCTCTGTATTGTTTTATTCTTAACAAGAAAAATCAAATTCTTCATCTTTATTTAAATAGTTTACCTTGCAAGGAGGTTATATTCCATGCTAGGCAATACATTTTACAAGTGAATTTTAGGAACCAGCAGCTATAAATGCTATGTTATATCAGTAATTCTGCAGTTTGAATTCCTCAATTATTCTAAAAGGACTTTCAGTTTGTCACAGAGCATTCCAAACATGTTTATTACTTTCCCTAGTAATATGATTGAAAAGGAACATCACAATGTATGTATCTACTGAGATTGACACTAGGGAAACAGATTTCCTGCCATTAAAATTATTCCCCAGTTAGTGAACAGAAATTTAGGTGAGTATCTCTAGAAGAAAACTTTGAGAAATAGATTGGAAAAGAAATTATTGTTTACAGCATTGCTTCTGCAATTTAGCTGCTGACATTTTATTTGCTTCTTAACATGGAAAAGAAATATTTTCCATTGGAATTTTCTTCTAAATGCTTCTTTTTGAAAGGATAATTTTCAGGATGGTAAGGAAAAACTGCTTTGGAAATGTGAATGTTAGACTGATAATAGTACCCTTTATGAAAAAAGAAATTGAACAGAAGAGTGAGAGAAATGTGGGCGATATGAATCTTACTCCATTAAAGTTCTGTAACTGTTTATTTCTATTAATTTTAAGAGGCAAAACTGATGTGGAAATCTCAAATAAAAATCATGGTTGCCATACCATAGCAATATGCATCCAGTGTTTAAATTCTTCTTGAGCTGATATCCCTGGGTCTGCATGAAGTGATGATAAAGTGACGTGTGTAATAGTTTTTAAAACATATTGCTAAGACAATTTTCCATTAAGCTAAACATGTCAGTCAAGATCACCAGGGATTCCTAGTGTTTTTCTATCTACTTAAACTCTCGGTTTCAGGGGACATAGGCATTTTATTGGCACATTTTATTGCTCATCATTTGACCTGAAAGGAATGCAGAGATATATCTATTGGAATTAGTAAAATACCATAAAATAACCCAGCATTCTGATAATGATTCTCTGAGGTCTACCAATGAGAAGCCGTGTCAGATGACCAGTTACAGGGCACAAAAGGCTAGTAGCGTTTCTGGTTAGGCTCTTCTCCCCTGCCATGTTCCCCCATATTTTTCTTCCAGTAGTTTTTCCAGCAATTCTTTATTTCTTTCTAGATTATGGCTGCTCTCAATTTTCATATCAGTCTGAAACAAGAGCAATTATATCCAATGAGTTAGCTAAGACTAGGTGCTAGTGACTGGTCTAGACTGGAGGACTCAGTGAGCACTTCCAAATATCTGGATCTGTATGCACTCTCTAATAATTATATCCCAGCTTTATATTGAAGTGAGATGTAAGCATGTACAAATCTCTTCTTGTATAGAAAATAAATGTGAATAGCCGCTCCAAATGGAAGGAGGTAGTTACAAACAATCTTTACACCACTGACAAAACCACTGGTTAAAAAAGATAATACACCTTACTGATTCTAGCAGTTTTTCTGCAACTGATTGAGAAGACATCATGGCATCACACCTACCAAGTTTCTGGTCCTATCATCTGCCATTTTTCTTTGCCTTGCCTCGTAATTCACAGTAAGCAATCTTATCTAATTCAGCAGTACTCTGCAACTTGTCTGTTCTACAGACAATCTTTGGTTTCTTCTCTCTCATAAGATCCTTGTATGATTCCCGTTCAATCTTTAGTGACTAAGTATGAAATTGAAAAGATAACAATGAAAGTAAATATATCTCACTCACTTTCTCAATATTTACTATTTAAAACTTTCTCTTTTTTTTTTTGCTTAATACTCAAGATGCAAAATCAGAACCTATCACTTTACCTTAAAAAAATAAATATACAAAAGATAAAAGGTGAAACTGATATATTTCACGATTCACTATCTCTATCGCTGCAAATATTGGTATCGTGTATACTTTAATATGGTCAATATGAAAATAAGTTCATCTTTATACCAGTGAATACTGACCAAAACTTCTGGGTTCTGTTGACTGAAAAGCTTGCAGGCTTTGCAATTAATTCATTTCAGAATCTTGACTCATACTATATAATTAAGTTCTGCTGCTATGTGAGTACATGTCTGTATATAGAAGACACATGATACAGAGTGGATATGTAAATTGTTTATATACAATCCTTTAAGAAACATGTCTAATTCCTTCAAAGATTGACACAGTATGAGAAAGATTATATGACAAAGTCAAAGTACTATTATTACAAAGTCAATTACTAGAAGTTGTAAGTTTCCAGAGGAAAGAACTATTCACTTCCTTCCCTGTCTCTTCTATATTTTCCCTGAGCATTAAAAGGCAGAGACTGAATGAGACAGGGTGTTGGCCAAAAGACCTTCTTTCTGATCTACTGAACCTTTTAACATTATATTATGAGATGAAAATGAAACCACTTTGAGAAAAAAAAAAAAAAAAAAAAAAAGAAAAACATTTTATTTTGTGGCCCCAAAAGTAGAGAAGTAAACATCTTTCAGATCTATTTGCCTGAAATTGTTATATTATGTCCCTCTTTTTGTGAAATCTGCAGAAAAAAAAAGCAGTATAGTAAAACCAAGTTATTTTGGAAATGTAAACAAAAAGTATAACAAGCATTTTTAATATCTATAAAGCTAAATACCATTTATAAGTGTAGTAAGAGAAAAAGTCATATTACTTTCTTCACCAGAAAGAAGAAGCATATTGTTATTATTTTCATAAAGAGCAAAAAGGAACTCTGCATACATCTAATTGTATATACTATATATGAGACTGAAAAGAAATTGTGTGATTTCAGTTAAAACAGAAATGTTGGTATGCTTCAGGAAACTACAGATCTATCCATCATGCAGAATTTTATGGCTTTTCCTATCTATTTGAATTCAGTTTTCACTTTTCTGCTTAAAGCTACCCTCTCCATCATATTTCATAAACCAATGTGGTGCTTTTTGTCAATGATAAGAATAAATACAATCTCCCTCCAATATTATTAGGATGTGCTGGAAATATAATAAAGGAGATAACAGTTTAGAGCAGCATGAATGTCTTTCACAAAATGTAAATTATAAATCTCCATCCAATGGGCTAATCACAATGCATTAAGTATCTTCTGTGATAAGCAGGAAAATTGCAGAGTGAGATTCAGATAGATACAATTAACAGAATGCAGAAAATGGGGGAAAATATTTCTAAAGAGGCTCTAATCATAGGGTTTTAAAAGAAATCCTTTTTACAGAGGATTAATTGTACTATCAAGCACACTTTCCTCATCATCAAAATAGTTCTTTTTGCTACATATGTGATCTGTTATTATCCTTAATAGCAGGGTGTGGAAGCTACTAGAAAAACAATGTTATATTTTCTGATAATTCTAGATATAAACATCTTAGAAAACACATTTTGGGTGAAATATTAATAGAAATATTTGTAAAGATATTGATTGTAGCTATTAAATTGCTAGAGAGCTTCATTCTCTTAAAATTTGTTCATACACTTGGAAGATTTTGTTTGGTCTCACTGATTTCCCATTGTATGTATTTGTACTATGTTTGAGTTCTTTCCCAATAAACTTAATATAGGTTACCATCCTATCACTTAGTTATTCTGAATTCAGTTATTTTTCTATAAAAATACATTATTGTGTTAAAAATTTTAGTGTCAAATTTTTGTGATTCAAAGATACATGGAATCTTTTTCATATATCAGTTATAGAAAGCAGGGAATGAGTGGCTCAGCAGCACCTGGGATGACACATCCAGTCTCTCCCAGGCTCCTATAATGAATGTTTATTGCTCAGGAAACATTTTCTTTCCTAAGATGCAAGAGAATCTCATGTTATGGTTATAACTGAAACTTCCTCCATCAAAATTGGCCATTGTGTAAATAAGTACCATCCCTGAGAACAGCCTAGCATGTCTTAAAGATTGTCATTTCTAAAATATTTAATAATACTATACAGATGATAAAGCAGTAACTCAGATTCAAAAGAAAGCACTATTGTACTGGTTGAAAATACAAGTATATTGTTTCTGTTTGTTTAATCTTGTATAAACTTTGGCTAATGGATTGATATGAAAATTTACAAACCAATCAATACATATGGTTTTTAATTACTCAACTTTGCAAAATTTGTAAACAAGCGTTGGACTTCAGAATATTATCCACCAATTCTCTCTCTAACCGCAACACATACCTAATGCTTTGCAGCATAATGGACATATAACGTCTGTATTAGTACTTCAGTTTGGATCACGAGTGAGCTTTTGAGCTCACTTTTTGATTTTTTTTTCCATTTACCAGAATTTGCCTCAGAAAACTCTCAGCATAGCTCTCTAGAGTCCTTTCTCAAAGAATTAAACACAAATATGTGCTCCCATGGCAAGTGTGCTTTCAGTCCACAGAACCAGACTGATCCAAAGTAACCTCCTATCATGCCTCACACATGCATACACTGTGGAAATACTCTGCGCAAGATTTTGTAACTACACATCCACTTGTGTTGGGCCACATCAGGTGCTAATAGAGATACAGCCAGTGGCACAATCATTACTTGAAAGATAGAATGTTTATTGCTTATATTTTAGGCTGTTCTATATGAAACCAAAAGATAGATGTGGATTAGAACATCCTTTGACAGAGAAAGGCCTACATCTAGGTCTGTTAATACATTCTCTAAGGGGCACAATCCTTCATGTAATCAGCTAGCTAACTGGAGAGTAAGGAAGGACTGGAAGATTACTTTGTTCTGGAAGATTACTTTGTTCCTCACTGGAAAGACATGATTCATAAAAACCATAAAACATGAAATACAAGAAGCCGAATTCAGATGTGAGTTGTTTCAATTTTGAAATAATTAAGTTGCAGTAATTACTGTAAGTCCCAAAGGAGAAAAATTATCCTGATAACACCATCTTGTTGCAGTTATGTTGAATCACAGAATCATAGAACCACTATGGCTGGTTCAAAATCAAGTCCAAAAGTAATCTCTTCACCACCATTCCTACTGAACTATGTGCCTAAGTGCCTCATCTACATCTTTCTTGAACCCTACCAGGGATGGTGACTCTGGGCAGCTTGTTCCAATGCTCCAGCACTCTTTCTGTGTAGGATTTTTTCCTAATATCTAATCTGAACCTCCCAAGGTGCAAATTGAGGTCATTTCTTCTTGTCCTATCGATAGTTATTTTGAAGAACATATTGATCCCTGCCTCACTACACACCCCCTTCAGGGTAAAGAGCAATAAGCCCCCCCGCCCCCGAGCCACCTCTTCGTCCAGACTAAATAACAACAGCTCCCTCAGCCACTTCTTGTAAAACCTGTGCTCCAGCCCCTTCACCAGCTTTTTTGCCCTTCTTTGGAGAAGGCATCTCCACATCTTTTGTGTAGTGAGAGGACCAAACCTGAACACAGTATTCATGGTGTGGCCTCACCAACACTGGGTATAGGGGGACAATCACTTTCCTATGATTGTCCCTAGTCCTGCTAGCTGCACTGTTCTTGATATAATCCAAGAGGCTGTTGGTCTTCTTGGCTACCTGAGCGCTCTGCTGGCCTTGTTGAATCTCATGTAATTAGCTTCGGCCCCGCCAATCCAGCCTGACCAGATCCCTCTCTACAGCCTTCCTACCCTCAAGCAGACCAACTCTTCCTTCCAACTTGGTGTCATCTGCAAACTTGCTGAGGGTACACTCAATCCCCTCATCCAGATGAAGACATTACAAAGGTCAGTGTTCCCCAATACTGACCTTTGGGGAACTCCACTCATGACCCATGGCTAGCTGGATTTAACTTCATTCACCACGACTCTGTGTGTGCCTGGCCATCCAGGCAGTTTCTCACCCACCAAAGAGTATACCTGTCTAAGACATGAGCTGCCAGCTTCCTTAGGAGAATGCAGTAGGAGACAGTGTCAAAGGCCTGACTGAAATCTACAGCCTTTCCTCCATCCACTAAGCAGATAGAATGAGATCAGTTTGGTCAGGCAGGACCTGCCTTTCATGAACTCATGTTTTCTGGGCCTGATCCCCTGGTTGTGGCAAATATGGTGTGGAAACCTGAAACTTGTAGGGTGCTGATAACTAGTATCAGTAATGAGAATAATATCTAACTCTTGGGCAAGTATCAAGTATCTCAACTGTATCATTGATACAATTTACACCTTTGTAGCAAAGCTAAATGCTAGTTTCTGTTATGAAATAGATGATTAAGTTATTCAAGCTTCTGGTTCTCTCTTTCTCTGTTTCTATCCTTCCCATTTTTTACAAAATTTGTAAAATAATTTTGCTCTTGCAACATAGATGTTTTCTTGGTTTTAAATATATTATATCAATGGTCTGCATTTGCCAAGTGGAAATACCATTCTAGTGCTGCATAATATTGAATAGGTTTATATATGTAGAATAAGGTTTGGGAAAAATATGGGAAGGAAACATGCAATTTAGTTCCTGTGGAGAAATGGTTGTGACCAATATCTCATTTAGCTGTGTCTCACAGTGTAATTTATGCCTCATTTTTTATGCTATGCAGTAGAATTATTAATTATAAACAAAACCTTACCTTTCATAAATATTTAATTTGGAGTTAAGGAGCCGACAGGGGATTGAATCTGTCTTTTCATCATATAGAATTATTTAATGATATAAATCTCTTTTATTTACAAAATAATTCAGAATATGTGGGATAACAAACAAGTAAATTTTTAGCACTGTGTTTTTATTCACCCTTCTTTTCTCCTTCAATGAAAAGTGTTTGCTTTTGTTTTAATTCTCCTTTCCTTCAATGAAAAGTGTTCGTTTTTGTTTTAATTCTCCTTTCCTGAAACTAGCTGTTAGGCCCGAGACTGACATTTTCTAATTTCAGTTTATTTCTTGCTTTAGTGTTAGTTTTTGTGGAAGGATGTAGTAAAGAAAGTCATTCTGATGACATTATATATCAAAAAATCAGGAGTTATTTTTCACTTAATATTTTGTTATTTTGTTTTAAAATGAAACCTAAAGATATTTCAGGTGGTCTGAACTGTATGGAAAGTTCCAGAGTCTTCAGTACTGATTTGATAATGTCAGTGTGATAATACTATATGAACTGGCAATTACCCAGAGTTGAACAAACTGGTTAGGTAAAATAACAGACCAAAATCACTTATTACTGTTTCAGTTTCTTAAATATATGTTTGGCTACAATGCTCAAGCATTATAGGGTTTGAATAGACAGCAGAATTCTTAAGATATTTTAATGGAATCACAGCTGATTCTGATAAGCTTAAATGACTCGTAATTTCTTTGTTTGGAATAAGAAGATGACAATAGGATCTTGTATCCTCAAAATGACATTAAAAAAAAAAAGCATTTAGCAGCAGCTAGATGCAAGATGTGGAAGGACTTGCCAAACCATGAGAAGTAAATCATTGGACATATGTAAAAAAACACATTCATTACCTGGATTTGAGATTTCATACTTTGATATGCTTTTTAACATCTACTTACATTGCATTTTGACAGTCAAATTCCTTTTACCTAATACTAGGAAACTGCTGTGAAACTGGCTAATCTATACCAGAGCAAGACATCTTTTCAATGCTGAGATTCACTATTTGAATACTTATTAATATCATTGCAGAAACTGCAGGCATAAAAGATAACTAATATCTGCAAGAACGGAATAGTTTACCTCATCTCAGCTTTTCCATATTCATAGGGCTTGCATACTGTGGACATTTTCATATGATAAAATTCTACTGAATGACAATGCTGTGCTCTACTACCTTTTTTTTTTCCTGTGGCTAGAGAAGATTGAAACTTTTTTTTTTTTCATTAAGTAGGCAGCTAATCAAGTACTATATGCTTCAGAAATAAGAAACACACTTTGTAAAGGTAGCCCTTAAAATCATGTTATCGTATATATGTGAAAGTCCAGGAAAAACAGTCACATATGGTAAAATTTGGCACTGGATAGGCAAATAAAACATACACAAAGATAATTTATCCTCTATCTATAAGATTTATAAATTCACATTGAATAATCTTAGTCAATTAATTAGAACAATTATTCAAAGTAGTTACTTTTGTTAGCAAGGAAAACAGTCTAGAGACTCCAAAAGACCTATGAATGAATAGCATAAAAACAAACCAAATATCTGGCATTTCTTCTTTGTTCTTATTCTTGCAGTTGCCAATGCTGTACTTTTCAGAGAATATTGACCTTTCAGATGCTACTCATGATAGCTGATCAAAACAAGTATGATGGGATATTGGTCATGTAGGTTAAGCTGAGACTTAGGAAAATAGATATTATTTCAAAGTAGGACTAACAGACTGCTTTAGTATTCTGAAAAGCAGACGTGTATCATATTTTAATTTATAGATACTATTTGCTGTGTGCCTGTATAATAAAGAAAATAATCTTTCTATCACTACCATTTTCATAAGCGTTTTTCCATGCTTATTGAAAAGCATTAGCTTGCTTGGTCAACCACTTTTATGTTCTCATTTACTTGATATTATCATTGACTTTTATTCTTTTATTATCAGATAAATTACTATTTCTTTGTAGAACTGTCTTTATCATTGCCTTTATAAAGGCAAACACATTCTTGGAATAATATTGCTACGCTAAATGACAGAATTGTTGAAATTTTCTATTATAATGACATTAACAGTATTTTCAGAAAGCTATCCTTCCTAGTTTCTGTTGACTCTGATTTTCCCAGTTACCTAAAGTAATCTTTCTTTTGGGGTTGGACTCGATGACCTCAGAGGTCCCTTCCAACCTTGGGCATTCTATGATTCTATGATTCATGATGTTAAACCATGCAGTGTTTTACAAATAATCAAGCAGCTTTTCTAAATACCAAAGCCCATTATAGAATATATAAAAATGAGCACTCAAAGCCAAAAAAAAGTAATTGCAAAGGTTTTGATGCTGGTTGTACTGAGATGACCTGAATGTTTAATATGAAAATTGATATTTATATATAGGATTAAGACTACTTTTCTGTTGAGAAACATCAGATTGTCACTCCACAAAACCTAGCTAAAGCATTTTACTTATACTTTAATCTTGAAAGCATATCTGATAATAAGGGTAATATAGTAATCTATCCCCTATCTATCCCTTTTTAAATAAAAAGTATAACTGAAAAGACAGTAAATAGTGGCACTGTTTTTTTTTCCTTTGGAATTTTTAGGATTCAAATTTTAAAATTTTTACCTATAAACTTCCATACTAGAATTTAAACTTAAAAAAGAATTTTTTGTATGTAATCATGAGTAGATTGCATGATTTCCAGAAAAAGAAAATCCTAAGCATAATCATATATGCAGTAAATGTGGAGTTGGCAAGCTATAATTTTCAATTTAAGTTTCTTTATATATGACAATCAATCTTCCTAAATAAAGTAGTGCATAAATATATATATATATATATTTGTATATATGTAGAAAGGGAGAGAGAAAGAGAGAGAGGGAAGGCTTCAAGGAAATGAAAACTCCCAAGAAATGTTTTTTCTGGTGGGAAAATGCAAACTAATTCTGAATCAATTCATTTCATATCAAGTAGTTATTTAGAAGATCATTTCAAGAAACTGTAGTGCTTTGCCTCAAAATTTCAATGTTTAATTTCAGTCTAAAATATTGAAATAAGTGCTGATATTTCTAAATAATTTGTTCTTCTTTAAAAAAACAGTATTTAATATTTGAGTCCTGAATGCAGATGAAAAAAAGATTTGGAAATACTGAAATTTCCACCCTGTTCTGCATAATCCTTGGGAGTAACCAGCATCCATTCTCCCCAGGTTTGATATGTAGATATGTTTATAGCAGTGCAGTAGGATCTAGTTGTATTACTCTATATAATGTGTTCCCAGTTGAGGAAAGAAAAAAGATTTATACGAACACACTACATGTGTGATCACCAAGGAAAATTATTGGTCAAATATTCACTTTAAGCTATAGCATAAACACTTCCGCTTATGCTTGTGAAATCTGCATGCTTGTCAAATTGTTCCTGCTTTATGTACTTTTGTTTCTATCTTTGAAGTTATTCAGTAGATTAAATGATTTCCCTTAAGTCACCATGAAGGACTCCATCAGTCCAGTTTTAAAAGTCCACAAAGGAAGAGAACCCAAAAGAAATCTCGGCTGAAAAGACATAGATTGAGAGTTGCTCGAAGAAGTGCTTTTTTTTTTTTTTTTTTAAGGATTAAGGTTATGCTAAGAAATGCATTCATTCAAATTGTCCTTCTGGCATTCTTCCTAGAGTAGCAGACCTAGTTGCCTGAAATAATAGTTTTTACTCATACACAGTGTTGGAAAGTTGGAAACAGTTTCAATGAATAACACTGTCTTGAAACATCTCTAACAGTAAAGTTGATTCATCATATGAATGTAATTTTGTGCATTACAATTCTATTTTGTGGAAAACATGGGTTATTCATGTGCGATTTCTTTATTTTAGTGAAGAAAATAACTCTTTCCTTCTAATACAGGTAGAGCAAGAAAAGAATATAGTGAGCTGTATCTCATCACTTTTTTTATTATTTGTTAATTTGTTAATAAGTTAACTGACTAAAACAAAACAATGACAGAGGAAGGATATCATAAAATTACAAAGCTATTAGGAACATCTCCGTTTACTACAAAAATTTCATCTCATAACTTCTTTTAACATGAAACAAATAATGTGATTTGGAAGTAGAAAATTAACAGATGGTAACAAACTAAAAGACCTAGAAAATCATGTTGGATATTACCTTTTCATACTCTTTCTATGTTGGCTTGTTCAGTTTTCATGACTCCTTAATTATCAATGGATTCCCTACACCTTATTTCCAAATAATACTTGATTTAAGAGTTTCAGTTTAATTTCTGCAGAACTATGTTGCTCAAAATTAGTATATTCTTTAAAATTTTGGCCTTTAAACTTCATCACTCAGCCAGCATGACATTATTTTTTTACAGATATCTTTTTCTACATCATCTGTATTTGCCTTATGTTGTTTCATCAGAACCAATTTGTTCCAGTTGCCTGATGTCTTTTAACACCATATGACCTGAAGAAACTTCAAATAGATTTTTACTACCTTCCTGAGAGATGATCTCTGCATATGCCCATCTCCATCTGTCTTCATGGCTCCCACATCTGCCTCCTTATAGAATTCTACACTGAACAAAAGTCAAAAGTGAATAAGGAAAAATGAAATGAGAATACACAATTAATTGAACATACTATTAAATAAAATAGCCAACATCTCTTCAGTTTTCTACAGGTCAGTCAAGATATTTTTTTCTTATACCAGATACTTCTTACATATTTTCTTACATATCACTTCAATAGCTAGAAAGAATAAAGATTTTTAATTATGTTTTCTTTTTCCTCTGTGTTATCAGTCAAGGTGTTTAGCCCTGATTTTAGCAGAATTAATTTTCGTTCTTTATGTTTGACTGTTTATTTTTATGGATCACACAAGATTGTGAGCATCTTTATTTTCTTGGCATTTTATATGATCAAATGATAATAAGCTGTTGAAATGTATCTAAGGATGTGAGCAGAACAATTATTTGCCTTTTTTATAGTTCAGAATATGCTGAAACTTGTCGTTGTGCCAATGTGTTTTACACAGAGCAGTATCAGAAAGCTTTCATGATGTAGTAGCAAGTAGCAAGATTTTTTAAATGCATTTTTCTTGTGTATGTTACTTTTGTTCGCATGCTTATTTTCTTCCATGAATCAGAGAAGGCAAATGGAAACCTTCAGTGTGGTTATAATAGTAGAATCAATGTATTCTCCACACATTTTCCTGTCACATGATCTTCTAAGAACCAAGGTTAATGAACAAGTCTGTATGAATTTTTCCTTATGCTGAAAAGTTAAATGAAGGCTATCTCAGAACTTCTGAATCATTTATGGTATTTGTAATTTCCCTTGCCCCTGATAACTTCTCCGCTTGGTTCCTCTTAAAAATTTAATGTTACTCCCATCAAGGTAATTTTTTGTCTTTTTTCCAACTTTTTTCTAATTTTTTTTTTTTCTAAAATATGTCCATTCTGGGGCAGAGTGCAGAAACTGGAGCGGGAATGAGCCTGTTCAACCAGTCTGTTGAGTGTCTTGCCAGTTGTGCTGCCTGCATGTCACAACATTCTCGTTAGTTGCTTCAAAGAGAAATTTTCTCCTGTAGCTGCTGCTAAAGCAGCAAAGACTGCTTCAGGACT
>JAVCKT010000750.1:0-15172 GCA_032273925.1 Rhynchotus rufescens | reverse complement strand
TGTCTGGGGCTCTCAGCTACAATTAACATAACTTCAGGAGTAGCTGATGCCCACAGGAGTGAACAAGCCACTCTTAGCTCACTGCATCATTAATTCCATTAGCAAAGAGGAAGAAAGGCGGTGATTTAAAGCAACCTTCAACGGTGAGAGGGGACCAGCAGGCACCGCTCTCCTTTCCCCGCGCAGCTCTGCCCGGTTCAGCTCCCTGGGCACAGAGCCGGCCCCAGGCTGGCACTGGGGCTGCTCCGGCCCCGCACACCCCTGTGCTTGTCCTGCTGCCCTCCCAAGGGCGCCCCAGTCCCAGCACTGCCTCCCAGCCTCGCTGCCCGCCCGCACCTGCCCTGGCCGGGCATCGGGAGCAGCAGCCCTTGCTCCACATGGGGAACTAGGTTCCCTCTCTGCTTCCTGCTTCCTCCGGGGGTTTCACTCCAGCAGCCGCAGGGGAATCCTGCTCCCCACATCCCGAGCGCTGCTCTCCCCGACACAACAGTAGGAAACAGCAGTGGCCGTGGCAGCGGCCTGAGCATCATGTGGTGGAAGCATTTGTGAAGCATTTGTGCTTTCCAGCCTGGCAAATACTAATTTCCCTCCCACACCTGCCCCTTCTCTTATGAGTGACACAGAAAATGAGTGTGATGTTGTTGGCAATTAGCAGCAATAAATTAATCAGCAGAAAAAGGCAATGAGCTACAGTAGGGCTGGAGCACACCTCAATTTATGAGCAGCGGTTCCAGACAGTCCTTTCAGGAAGGACCTGCAAAAAGCACTCCCGTTACCAGCAGTGGTGTGAGATGCTCTCACAAAAGGACCGTAACCCTCTCCTGAAGGGAAAAACAAACGTAAGAGACAGAGCAGGCACAAGGTCTGGGGAAATCAGCCCCGAGCTGCCTCTCGGTGCTGCCAGGGCAGTGAAGGAACCCAGAAGCGTCCACAGAGCCCCAAGCTGTGCAAACAGGACATCTGTCCTTCTCCTCTGTCACCAAGCAGCGGCTCTCTAGGGAGCAAAGCTGGTGCCAGGAGCCCTGACCTTTGTGAAAGCCTTCGCGAGACCCACAGAGATGCACAAGACACCATTTCCACCTGAGAGAGGATGCCAGCGGAGGACCCATCTCGCAGGGATTTACTGCTCCTCCACAACCCCCCTTCCCTGCAGACGTACAGGTATTTTCTGCTCTTTCTTTGACATCTGTGGCTATGTGGCCACCCAGCACTGACGTCAGCCCACTTACGCTACCAGAGCCACCACCGAGGCCGTGGCTGGGGAAGAGCCTTCAGAACAGTCAGAAAGGGAAGCAGAAGATGCTCGGCGAGGCTCTCGCCTCCCAGCTCCACTTGCCCCAGTGCTGCTCCCGGCTACGTCTCTGTGCACCCATCACCACCTGTCCGTGCCCGGCAGCGTCACTGGCCGCTCGCATTTTGTTAAACGCTGAAACAACGGGGGAAAACTTCAAGTCACTGAAAATATAACTCAAATCATGCTGCCTGTCAGAGAGAATTGAAGCAAGGTTTCTTTCAAGCTTAAGAGCAACAGCACTCAGCAGTCACTGACTGCTTCCTCTTACCAGAGCTGCTGACCAGTAGGGAAAGAGCAACAACTGATAGTCTGAGTTTGCAGCAAAACAGGGGGCAGGGACCCTCTAGCTCAGGGTCTTGGAAGAGCCTGCTGGGCAGCAGAGCCTATCCAGGCCCTTCTGCAGCGCAGCTGTTTGCAAGGCTCTGCAGCTCATTGTATGGATGCCCATATGGATTATTTACTGGCCCCAAGGGACGCTGCCAGGTCCTGATGATTCTGTGGCTCCCAAATGAACAAACCCCATCTCTGGTGCTCAGGATCACACAGCGGGTCACCTGGCGAGCTATGGGACCCTCCCTCCTCCAGCAGCTCTGCTCTGGAAGCCACCAGGAAGCAGAGCGGGCTCTGGGCAGGATGTGGGATAGTGCCCATCCCAGCTCAGCCGCGGGGTGGGTGCCACAGGGCGCCGTGTCTGAGCACAAACCTCAGGGTTTGCCCCGGGGCAGAGCGGCCAGCGCTGCCAGCGCAGGGGCCTCGGTGAGCGCTCTCCAGCCTCAGATTTCAGCAGCAGCCCCAGGACTCCATCAGCAGACTTGCAACAGAGAAAGGTTCTTACCAACAGCCGAGATGACGCCATCTGTTTCCATTTAAGCGCTGGCTCGCGGGAGCAGCCACAGAGCAAAGGGCTCTGCAGAGACTTTGTTCTCCTGAGCGCATGGGGCCCAAACAGCCACCCGCCTGGGACAGACTTGCTCTCAATTTGCTCTCCCCAGGGCAACCTAGTCCCTCCCCTCCGTGCAACATGCGCACCTGGGAAGCGAGACAGCGCTCCCAGCTTGGTTTTGCTTTCAAGCTCCTTCCTACATCCACCCACAGGACACTTCCCGCGGGCACGGAGAACATGCTCCCTGCAGACAGCACAACCGCACCGAATTACCCACTGATCCGCAGGGCACCACAACAGAGAGGCTTCTCCAGACCTTTCCCACTTCATTTGGGTCTGCCTTCTGCAAAGCCAAGAGGGATCTGCTGCTCACGAGCCACGATCCCCAAATTAACAGCTACCAGACCCTCTCCCTTTCAACACCAGGGTCCTCAGAGTTTGCACCATGCAGAGCAATCTTCACCGGGACTCCTTTCTCATACATTTGTTTTTATGCACACTACTTGGGTCAACCATTTGCCAGCCACCCTAGGAAGGGGCAGTTAAGGTGTCTGTGCTGTCTGCTTCCAGCCCTGCCACCAAGAGAGCACAAAGCGCGCGGCAGCTCTGAAACTGCAGCAGCAAGAAGGAGGAGAGACAAACGGGAGACACTGCACGGAGCAGGTAAAGGAAGCGACCCACGGGCAGGCTCACTGGAAAGTGAGGGAGACTCTGGATGAGGATGAACATTTAGAACTGGCACGGATCCCGGCTCCAGCACCCAGCTCCAGAGCTGACAAACCGACGGCACCACCGGGTACAAAGGCCGATGTGTTCCCGACACGAGGCTGCTGCCCGGACACAGCTTCTTCATTGTGCCCTACTGCTGGTGGCAGTAGGCAGAGCCCTGGGCTCAGTGGCTTCTTTCTGGGATGCTGCTGGAGCTCCAGCACAGGAGACCACAGGTGGCAGTGGCTGCCACGGGCCTGAGCCCAGCCTAACAGCGAGTGCCAGCCCCGAGCCCGTCACGGGGTAGGGCAGAGCTCCCGCCCCGCTTCCCTGCCCCGCAGCTCCCGACACCGGCAGGTCTGAGGGACGCTGAGCAGAGGGGACGGGGGGGACATTTAGTGCCCAAGCCCTCCTCACCCGCGCGTTTCAGGTTCCCCCTTCACACACAGGAGCCAGGCCTGAGGGAGCAGAAAGCAGCTCTTCGAGCTGGGCAGAGCCCAGCACCCTGCAGGATGTGCATGCCCTGCCATCCACGGAAGCAGCCGCACTAGCTAATACTTCTAGAAAAGCCTCCAGTTTTACTTCTGGACACCGCTTCACCTTCCCTGCTGCTCACCTCCCTGCCCACAGCATTCAGAAATGCGAGCAGGGCCAGACACAGAGCCCAGCAGCAGGACCTGCTTCCCCCCTGCTCACCTACCTCCACCCAGGCAGGCTGCGCAGCTGCACCCGCTGCCGCCAGCCACCACACCGGGGCTGGGGACGCCGGGGCCGGCACCCCTGCCAGGCAGGCGCAGGGGGACGGACGCTCCACAGCACCAGCGCTTGCTCTTCCACATGGCCATTCCCTCTGCCAGCACCGAGGATGCCACATCGCACCCGTGCAGGGCGAGCAGCGCTTGGGAGAGCAGCAGGAACAGCCCAGGTGTCACCAAAAAGCCCTGAACACCATCAGCAAGGGCAAGGAAGCAGCAGGGCCGGAGCAGAGCCTCATCAACACCCTGCTGGGAAGGCAGGGCCCGGGGCTGGCCGAGACCAGAGGGGGTCAGGGCGAGATGCCAGCCCTGCGTCCCAGGACCGCGCTGCCAAGGGGGAGCCCCACGCTCTGCCCCCACGTGGGCTCCCGCCCGCGTCGCCGAAACGGCGACCGAAGCGCCAGGGCCCGCTCCAACTTGGAGCTGCAGACGGATGAGGTCACCCCCCGTCTGAAATCCCTTCCGTTCCCAAACTGCTCGCAAGACTGTGCCGCACATGAGAAGCGTGGGCTGGGTGGGGAGGGAAACCCAAAGTGACAGAGCGTGTTCCCCGCTAGGAGCTCAGCACTTCATTAATCTCTGCCTCCCCTTTGGCTGCCATCCGAGCGCCCCCCTCTCCTGCCTTCCCGTGCAGGACAAGGCTGCCGGGCGCCGCGGAGCCAACGCAGGGGCGGCAGCGACCGCCTGTGGCTGTCACACCAGCTCAGCCACCCTGCTGGCCCTCGAGCCCCTCTGCAGGGCAGCAGCCCAGCTCTCATCCTCCCCACACACCCTGTCTTTGAAGCAGTTTGCACCGGCCACTAAGCCCATCCTCAGCTCTGAGTACAGCCCATCGGCTGCTCGAGCAGGGCCCTGTCGTGCAGCATCCACACGCCGACCGTGCAGTCAGGCCTGCCCTCAGAACAGGCCTCTGCTGTGAGTGTGAGGGATGATCAAGGAAGGATCTCTGTGAGGAAGAGAGCCTTGCAAAGGCCACGCTTGGCCAAGGGAAGTCAGACTCACAGCTTAGCAGCATCGTTTTAAAAATACACTGACCACAGATGAATCAGTGTCTCATTCCTAGAAGCTCTAAATCGACCACAGTGCCCAAAAGTCTCAAGCAGTAACGGCCAAGATACATCACTGACACACGGCTCCCTCCTGCATGGTCATGGATTTTTCCTCTCATCCCAGATTTTGCTCTAAGTTAAAAAAGGAACATTGAGGCTTTGCCTGTCTCTTCCAGAATTCCCAGTCACTCACTGCAATAGCAACCAGTGGTGGGCTCCTGCAGAAGTACCGGAGAAAGAAGCCTCTCCTTCCTATCCTGCCTCCAGTCATGGAGAGCCAAGCTGGCCAGGAGGGTCCTTTTCAGCACGGAGTAGGGACAAGCCCTGCAGGGTGCACACGTTTCAGTGCACGAAGCAGCTGGCTGCTCTCACCTGGCTGCATTCCCAGCATCTTCCTTCTGCCCCTTGGGGCCTCACACCTGGACCTTGCTAAGATGCCAGCGACACGCAGAGCAGCCTGTGAGGATGCCGGTGTCCAGCAGACGCCCTCGCTGCAGTGAAGAGCTGCTCTTCTCCACCACTCTGCCTCGATAGCCTTGATGTCACACAAATGTGTAGAAAAGGCAGGGTTCAATCATGCAAAAAAGGGCTCAGCTATCAACATTGTGAAAGGCAAGAAATCTGCAGTGGCAAAACCTGCGTGAGACTCCAGTCCTGTGGCAAGTCTAGGAGAAGCAGACGCAGGCGTGCGGGACGCGGGAGCATCAGCCCTGGGGCAGGCGTCACTGCCCAGGGCACGGATTGCAGCCGGCTCTACATTCCCTGGAGCACATCCCACCTGCCACAGCACAAGGGACAACCCAGCCCCAAGAGGTTCGGAGCAGAAGCGCACAGGAAAATGAGCACCAGGTTGGCTGGAAAGCAGCACAGCTAGCATGATGCCACGTATGCACAGGAAGGGTTTAAGGAAGCGTTTGGAGGAGGATAAAGAGGACAGTTTGCAAAAGAAATAAGGTGGGAGGAGACAAAAGAAACCTAATTCACAACAAAGCATCTCTTCCAAGCAAGGTCTCTAACAACGATCACTGTGAAAGTCTCAGTTCCAACAAAGAGCCCAAGGTGTGACAGAGGTTCGTGGAGCTCGGCCCATCCCTCCAGGCACCCCAGGGTGTTGAGGAGAGAGGGCACCCGGAGCTCTTGGCATCTGTTCCTTACCCCCCACAACAACATGATCCACAGCCTTCGCATCACCCTCCTGTTCAGGGCCCTGAGCTCCCTCTCCTGCGGCCACCAAGGTGCCCAGCGGGCTGGGGGGCAGTGCTGGGACCTGCTCTGCACCAGCAGCCCCTCTCCAGCACAGAAAGCGCCCAGGAAACATTCACACAGGCTCCCAGGGATGAAGAAACAGAAAAGCAGAGCAGTCTTCTGCAAGCAGCATAACAGAACCACCACAAAATACGCTTCTTCCACATGTACAGAGGACATGAGCCCTTCAAAGCCAGTTTCACAGTTTCTATTTCTATGGCTCTTACTGATTTCCAAGGCAAGGATGAAAGGGTCATTCAGGGCTGCTTGGGATCTACCTCTAGCAGTGTTTTCCCAGCTATTTTCCTCTGCCAATCCCTTTCCTAGACACAATCCATGGACCGCAGCACATGAAAGGCAATGGTGAGCCTGGCACAAGGCGCATGAGCCTGTGCTGCCCAGCACAGAGCTACACGTGGCAGGGAGCAGGGCAGGCTCCCTGCCCGGGGCGAATCTGTAAATACATAGGGTGCTCAGCTCCTCTCAATTTCAAAGGACCTAAGAGCTTTCATCCCTATTAAAAAAGAAAAAAAAAAGCTGGCCTTAAATTTGTGTTATTGCACATCAACTGCCCAAAAGATTTGCCTTTAAAATGACTATATTCCACGACAGCCTTTGTGGAAAGGCAGGAGTTTCATCCACAGTCTTTCATCTCCACAACAGCAGCACAGGCCAGAAGACATCAGCTCCTTGGCCCACACAGAAGCTGCTGAGGAGCTCGCAGGCCAGGGAGCACCTCGGAGCTGCTGTTGGGACACGGAGCCTTCCTGACGCTGCCCTCGTGCTCGAAGGCCCCGCTCTGCCTCGCACTAGGAGCGAGAGCATCAGAGCTGCTCTGTGATGCCCCCATAAAGGCACGGGGTCTACAACCCAACCTGGCACAGGTTCTGGCACAATCCACTGCTGATAATTCAGCGTGAAGCAACACAGCCAGGCCAGACCAGACAACCTGGTTTGACCAGGACAGACCTGGAATACTGGCATCATCCTGACAAAATCTCAGGGGTGGTGTTTTATCCCAGGCTGAAAGAAGGATTTGTCCCTTCTCCTTGTCCAAAAAAGTCACAGTGTCCAGAGTGAAGATCTGTTCTTTGCAGACAACATTGCTGTGACATTGGTCTTATTGCTATTCCATTCCTCGTTTCCACTATAATTTAGAGCTTATCCAACTGGAGTCATCAATATAATCTCTATGTAGCAAAATGTTAACAGTGACACATTAATATAGCCCTGCTCTGATGAAACAGCTAATGGTAAAATCCTCCTTCTCATGGATTTCTTTTAGGAGTATCATTGATACCATCCTTTTCTTTCGCGGCTCTACCAGAATACAACAAGCTTTGGGAACTACTTGCAGGGTTAGAAGGGGGATGTTAACGGAGCAGGCAACAGGAAGATCGAGTTCATGGAAATGTCACTTTTGAAATGATTATAATGGATTTCTGGAAGTCAGAGAAGTGAAAGTGGATTAAAGAAGATATTAGACAAGACAAAGTCATTTGACTGTAAATGCTATGGTTGTTGGACACACAAAGCACAGCATTACCCAGCATTAGAAAGAACTTGGAAGCAACGTAGTGGAAAAATTGCATTTGCTAAATTGTGCTTTCCTAGGAAGCAACCCCAGAGAAGTGAAAACAGCCACACGGGTGAGGAGGAGCCAGGCAGGAAGGAGCCAGGCACCAGATCAAGGACCACTGAACAGCACAAAAGTAAAACCTGAGCATTCAAAAGAATCCATGACTAAACACCTCTATGGAAATCTCAGGACCAAACATGCAGAATGGAAAGGGATTGTCTTGGGTTTCTCGGTTGGGGTCCGACTCATGACGCCAAACAGCGGTGGCGGGGATTTAATTTCCAGAATGGATTTTCCAGCCATGGTTTAGCCTGGGATCTCCCCTCGTGCCCCTCGCAGACGTCGTTGCCTCAAGCCAGGCTCTGACAATGGGCTCTGACCATCACATCATCCTGAGGAGGCTGGCAGCACCCCACGGCCCCAGCGCCTCCGCGTCCTGCCCCAGAGGTGGCTCTGCCCCTGCTGCAGCTGCTCGGGGCTCTCGGGAGCCTCCGAGTCCTCGGGCCGCACGGGACTGGGCCCATTGCACAGCGCCCACAACAAGGGGCTCAAGCAGCTTGCAGGGCAGCCAACCTCCGGGCAGCCACATCAGCAACCCCGTCCCCACGCCGCGCTGCCGCTGCACAAACAACCACCCCAAAACCGCCGTCACTTGTTTACTGGGAGAATAACTGCGCTATTGAGCGACACCTGCCCTTGACAGCGCGGTCACGGGAGCAGCGGGGGCTGCTCACATCACACGGGCCATTCAAGGCGGCGCTCGGTGCCTGGCACTGCCCGGAGCCGCCGAGCAGCTGCCGCGGGCTGGGCTGGGCTGGCCCGGCCGCCGCAGACAGCGGCGCTTTCACCGGCACCAACGCGGGCTGCGGGAACAACGCGACTCGGAGCAGCACCGCGGAGCGGCCTCGCCTCGGGACAGCGCCGCTGCACAACAGGCGCCGAGGAAAACTCCGTTTTGGTTTGAGCTGTGAAGTCCAGTCCTATGAGCCTCGAATGGGCAGAGTGCGAGTGGGCAGACACAGCTCAACCAAGCGACAAGAAGGGCTGCTCACACGGCACAGGAAACGGCTCCTGCTCGCAGCAGGGATGACTAGGAGGCTCCCGAGCAGAGGAGCGTCACAGCACTGGAGCGCACACAGAAAAGCCACCTCTGCCTTTCTCACCTCCGTGGGCCTGGTCTGGGCTTAAGTGGCCACCCCAGGGCCCTGGCAGCCACGAGCGGATCCAGAGCGCTTGGCGGCTCTGCAGAGCTGGAGCCCGTCCCAAGCATGTGCCTGGACTAACTGCCCAGAAAAAAGCACCAACTCCTGTTAAGTAACTGTCCTCCCCTGTTCCCTCATAAATGCAGGCTCTGCCAAGGGTTCCTTTCAAGGCAAGGAGAGCTCTCTAAAGTAAGCAGAGGAACAGCAGCAGTATTCATCTTGGGAGCGAGGTCCGAGCGGCTCCACCACGCTGGGCGCCCGGCTGGCACTGCAAGCGCGGCCCCGGGAGATGCAGGATCCAGATGGGATGTGGGATCCGGCCGGGACTGCAAGCACGGCCCTGGGAGACGTGGGACCTGCTCACACAGTGGCTCCCTTGCTGGCTCTCGCTATCCTTGGGAGAGCCCTGTGCGCTCCCAAGGCTTCGCTATACACCAGAGATTTCCCTTGGGATTTAAGCCCCTCTGCCTCGGGTCACTCCAGGGCCCATAGAAAAGGGCAAGTACCAGCTTCCCATGGCTGGGACTCTATTTCCATCAGTGCCTGAGCCCAGCTGGTATCAGCTCTCCGAGCAGCAGCTACGAAAATCTCCAGGCACCTCAAGAGCCATAAATCTTGCTGAGGTTTTGACAGCAAGCCCAGGGCAGGGAGGGTTTATTGCTGCCCAAATGGCATCTCCAATACTGTTCACCTCCATTTCCAGCACATCACATTCCTCATCACCCAACACAAATTCAGGAGAGCCTTTAAACCACAAAGAATACAACCGAGGGGATGACAACAGCAGGATGGGCAGATAGCAGATACCTAACAGAGTGACTCAGATCTTACCCGAGTATGTAATTTATGCCACATAATTTATTTTAAAATAAAAGGAGACATAAGACTGCAGAAGCCAAAGAGACTTCATGTGTGAATATATCAATGCAGGAGCGAGTGCGGTGCGGAAGCAGGGCTGGACTAATTCCCTCTCTGAAAAACAGCCAGGAGACTATGCAAAAGGCTGAAAGCAAAGTGCCTCACTGGGAATGAGATCTTAAAAAATAATTGCAACAAACTGAAGCAGTAAAAGGCCTGGCCTGCCCTCTTTTGTGTGTTCACACAGCCCCAGGCACCAAGGGCCTACAAGGGAAAATGAAGCTGTCACTGGAGCACGGAGCGCATCTGTCCTGCCATGGGCTTTGCTCCCAGGAAGCAGCAGGAAGATGTTAAGTCCTTGGAGCCTCTTTTCCTACAAGCTGACTTAATGGATCTTCTTTCCCCTCGGTTCTGCCCAGAGGGCAGTGGGACGGGTGCACGTCCCTGGCCAGACGCTCATCATGCTGCTATTTGCTCAGGCTGCTGTTCCCAGCTCCGCTTCCCTCCGGAGGAGCCATTCCACGAGGACGGCAGGGTGGAGCTGGGTGCAGAGAGGCCATCCCAGCTCTGCATGCTGGATAACAGCTGTGGAGCCAACAGGGCACTCCCGGGAAGAGCGAGGAGCCGAGCGGAGCAGCACAGAGTGGGCCGGGAAAGGATCTCACTCCTCAGCTCCATGCAACTTCTCTCCCTATCTGCCAACCTCAGGGTGAACATTTCACTCCTGGCGGGGGCAGAAAAGCAGCCGCTACTGAAGAGGGGAGTGAAAAGCTGGAGTTCACTTCTACAAGGGCTTCTATGAGGGCTTCCCACCTCTCATTGACTTAGGACTATCCTGGCTCGCTCTGCCCTGAGCAGGGGCAGCCTCCCAAGCGGGGAGCCTCGGCCCGAGCCGCGCTGCGCTCCCCGCTCCGGCACAGCCGCGCTGCCCCAATCCCGGCTGCCCGGCCGCAGCCAGGGAGGCTCCTGCCACTTGCACATCCCCGTGCTGTGCCACCCTGCCGGGCAGGGCCACGTTCCTGCTCCAGAGCTGCACTTCAGCCTCAACTTCCCTTTTTTATGACTTCAGGAGGGGACGGTTGTGCTCACGCCAGGGTAACCAAGCAACTCCCCTCCCTCCGCTGGCATCGCGCCCTGCCAGATGCTTGTGCAAGGTTTCACTTCCTCTGCAGCTCCGCGCAGAGGCGGCTGCGCCAGGCTCTGCTCAGGGAGCGCAGCCCCCGGCCGCTCTGCTCCCCGCGCTGCCGCACAAGGCCCGAGTAACCACCACGGCCCAGCAAGCGACAGACGGAGTCTAGAGCTGGATACTGGCAGCCACAGCACCCAGATACAAGCTGGAAATAAACACACGAGAGAGGGAATTAAGGACATCAACTCACCAGCCCTCGAGACACAAAGGACTGCTCCCACTGCAAGCAGCAATGGAGAATTCTTTCCTTTTCCACAGCCCAGCCGTAACGCTGGCCCCACACACACGACCCCGCTCTGTTACCACCTTCCACTCTTTGTTTTAAACAGCATTTCTGGAGGAGTGGGCTGTGGCTGAGCAGCAGCTCGCACGCTGACAAGCAGCACATGCTCTGCGACCTCCTGCCAGCTTCTCTGAGGCACCACACACAATTCCAGCTCCCGAGCCTCCTCATGGGAGCACGATGACTGCAGACCTCTCCACAGCTTCAGGGATGACTCTCAGGGAGAAAAGGAATGTGCAGCAGCAGACAAACATTCTTCCCTCTGCTTCGAGGCTAACCACACTGTAGACATATACATACACACACACAGAGACAAAAACCAGCCCACGTGGGAATTATTCCAGTACGTGACAGAACAACTTACATACACTTCACAAAAATCTGAAGCCACGCATTGTATTAGAGATGCCACATGTTAGCTCCACGAGTATTACGATGTTATTCTTTGTGGTTTTGCTGTCCTAGGGAAATCTCAGCCTCTGACAGATAGGGAGTAAAATCCTCATCCCGGTTAGGCAAGCAAGCTCTGGGGGAAAGCACAGAGGGTGCCCTCCAGCTCACACTCTGCTATGCAGAAAAGAGCAATGCAAAAGTTAGTTGAACTAGAAGAAGGAAAGAAGAATGAAAATCTCTTGGTTTAGGTGATTTCCCAGCAAGAAGTGCTAGAAGCATTAGAGATGGGAGAACTCTCCAGACCTGGATTCGGCACATGTGGGTTTTTCTTGGCAGCTGTGCATGGTTAGAGAAGTCACTGCTACAGGAAGCAGAGTGTCCCAGAACTGCTGCACAAACCCCTTGGGTTGAACATTTGAAACTAATTTGTCAAAGCTTTAAAGGCATAAAGCAAGGTGCCAACCTGGCCTGGCTATCAGAGTAAGCTAACAGCCAGCTCAGTGCAGAATCTCTCCTGGATTTCCCAGATGTTCATTGTATTGGGAATTTATCTGACAGCAACTTGGAAATAGAAGCCAGGCAATACAAGACTGAGAAAACACTGAATTCAAGCAGATGTTCCTCTTTATTTTTTGCAGCTCAAGTACCCTCTTTTAAGAGGAAGAAAAAAAAATACAGTCACAACCCCATTACATTTATTTGCTAAAACAATCAAATGAAGAACAGCATCAGCGTGAAACCAACAGAACTTCTGAGGGTTTCAAGACATTGAAAGAGACTCCTTGACTTTGGGGACTAAAAGCATCCAGGGACTTATTTTCTCCTTTGGATGACAGCAATGCTGTCACCTCTGCAACTGTGAACCACCTTTTGTAATGCCCCAGCAGGCTGCAAGCCAGCAGTTGAGCAAGTGTCACATGCACCTCCTGGGGCTGAACTAAGCTTGCTCTCACTGTTGACATCATGAGGGATCAGGCCACAACATCTGCAGCACTTACACATTTGGCTAATGTGCCTGAAAGGGTCCTGTACAACTTACCCAGGAGCAGAATTTGGGGAGACACACGAGTAGCTGAGCAGTTCATGGAAGTTCAAGGGACAAATAAAAACCTGTGAAGGAAACACCTACTTCTCCTTTACGTAAACTGCAGATTGCGACTTGCACCCCTGCCCTGTGCATCCATTTGGAGCATAAATAATTGAAGAGATAAAACAGCAGCAGCAGGAGGCAGCTCTGTGCCCAGCTCTACAGCAGTTCTGTTTCACCAAGCAGCCCATGTGCTGACCTCCTTTTATAGACCTTTTCCCAGAAGCTAAACCAAAAAAGAATAAAAAAAAAAGAAAGAAAAGAAAGAATCCAGGTGCCCAGATGGGCTTCCCTGCCCAGCGCAGAAGCGCCGGTGCCTGTGACGCAGGGGCCGCTGCTGCAGCAGGGCTGTTTGCACAGATGTGCAGCAGAAGGACACGCAGGACTCAGTCTCTCGACCTGCCCCACGCTCCTCACACGCTGCGGAACCCCTCTCTGTTTCTGTTGGTCTGGGGCCCTCCAAATAGGACAAAAAAGAAGAGGGGAAAAAAAATAAGTAATTTCAACAAGCACCATAAGGCTTGTTACACAGAAGCAAAGGTTTCCCCTCCTTCACTACATCTGGCCAAATATCCTGGGAGAACAGGAAAACAAGCAGAGCTTGCGGAGCGTTTCCAGGGTTCTCCTCCCGATTCTCTGACTAATCCTCTACTCCTCTGGCAGGCAGGCAGATTTTGGTGGCCAGGAGGCTGGACCAGGGCTGGAGACCACAGCTTGGAAGAGATGGTGGCTTGAGGAGCCAGAGATAAACAGCCTCCTTCTCAGGGCAATCCATGACCCAGTGAAAGAGCATCCAGCTGTGGTGAAATATCCTGCTCACCAGCTGCAAATGCCACTTTGCTTCCTGTTTGTGAAGGAAACCTCACCACGACCACCCCACAGCTTGAACTGATACAGAATAGGACAGGCTGTGCACACAAACACAGACCCATATCGCCACTCCCAATGACTCAGAGAAAATGACTATAAAGTCACAGGTTAAGCCCTGAGACAATTAAAATACAAAGTCAGTGGGTCCTTGTTTGGCTTCTGGATTCCCAGCTTCTCTGTACAAACATAGGCAAAAGCAAGCAGCACTTTCCGCACGTCACAATAACGAGAACTGTTATTTTAAGGAAAACACCTGCTTAAAAGAACAACCGCAACACTACAAACAAATAATGCACATGAGAATCCTCCAAGCTGCTCCCACAGACCTGCAGGGGACTCTCAGAACCGAGATCTGCCCCAGGTTCAGGCTGTGGTGCAGAGACTTCTCCCTCACACACTACTTGTCACCACGTGCTTCACCAAGCCCAGCTGCTCAATTTTCACCACACACGTGTCTACACAGAAACTGAAGGTCATGTTATTGTCATCCTCTATAGCTCCTGACGTGTGAATCACTGCTCCTTCCTCCTCTTAATCGGCTCCTTGCCACGAGTAGCTGCCTGAACACAAGTGGACCACAGCACATCAAAGACCACAGCGACAAATACCCCAGTTCCCTGGTACTACGCAACACGTAAATTTTTAAGGGGTCTACGTATTTCTTGTCAGCCCATCTAGGTTTGCTTCCCAATAGGCACAACAGAGGAAAGAGAGAAAAGGACTGGAACACGGTAACAGGGAATCAAGGGATTTCCAAATCCTCTGATAGGCCAGGTATGTTTTGAAGGTTAATCTTTACATGATGCTCTATGTGGGTACAGTTGCCACTTGAACGAGAGGCATCTTTGCACTTGCAGCATCTACTCTTTCAGGAATGGCAAAAATCTCTGATTCTTTCTTTCTTCTAAGAAAAAAGCAAAGAAATTTGAATATGAAGCTTGAAGATATGAGACTGGCAAAAGCTGAGATACAAAAGGCAATGAATTCAGGCTTCTCAATGGCGACACACTGAAACCGCTCCTCCAACCAAACCAAACTCCCTTTCACACAGCATCTTCTCTAAACATGGTACCCTACACGTATGCTCTTACCAACAAGCAGACCACTTCAAAACACATTGGAGTAAAGAAAAGGACCAAGCTGAATGCAAAAGGCACAGCCCTGTAATTTCACTGAAAGAACTGGATCCATCAGGTAGTCTCCACTCCCACACCCAAGCCACTTTGCAAGTTGATGGGGTGGAGAGATCAATTTGGGAAGGAGAGGTTCTCATCCTCCCAGTGTCAAGAGGAACAATGACTTCAAAGAACACTGGAGACTCGGACCTGAGTGAGCAGGAGCCAGTTCCAGAGACAGGGCAAGGAACACCCCAAACAAACCCAAGCCAATAGCATGAGCTGGGAGGCATGTTCTGCGGGAGCGTGCCAGAAGACTCCAGTTTAACTAGGTGTTTGGGAGGATTCACCTGCACCCCTCCCACTGCAACACCTTTGGTTTTGGCAGTGCATCTATCAGCCACACTCACTGTGTTTGGTTCACAAATCAGTGTACTCTGAATAAGGGCTAGGTTTCTCTTACATAGCACCTACTGTTCTGCATGTGGCACATTAGTCAGTGCCTCATTTGCTGTCTGGGCAGCTTCATAACAAGAACCCCTCTTAGACAGAAGTCCACTGCTACAGGAATTTCTAGGAGAGAAATGATCTCTATTTGGGAAGCGCTGAGCTAAGGTATTGCGATGCCCAGGAGCTTGGTCTAACCACACAACCTGCCATAG
>JAVCKT010000749.1:0-10598 GCA_032273925.1 Rhynchotus rufescens | reverse complement strand
TCTGACTTCTTTAATTATTTCGCAATCATAAGCATGAACTCTTTAATAATTAAAAATTGTTTCTTAATCTGTCTTTCCTGCTCCAAGAGTTATCTTGTCCTATAAGTCCTTATTATATTATACATAAATTAAAGTTTTTCTTTAAAATTTCATTCAATTATCCCACTTTTTATTTCAGATGGGAGGTTAATATAATACACAGCAATCTCAAAGTCTAAAGCCTAGAGGTCTATTGCAGTACTTATCTCTATGTGCAACAAGTAAAGTAAAGGTAATTTTGGAGAGAGTGAGCGAGAGTTCTTTAAAACTGGTGAAAAATGAGGATCGTGTGTACTAGTCCACAATGAAAATGACTGGTAAAAATATATTTAAACAAAATCCTTACAAGGATGTTTCCTGATCTGTGAACTTCATGGACATCAAAGGACATGATTGACCATATTATAAAGTACTTGCATCAAAAAAGTCCACTGCATTATAGCACAATAATTAATTTAGATTTGACCTTGAGAAATACAGACAATCTGATCATTTTAGCAATATTAAAATGGGTCCAATAGCCCCTCTGTAGGGGAACTCTCTCAGGTCTAGGTGGGAAGTTTTTAAGATATCCCAAGCTTTAGAGGAAATATTTCATGGTTTAGAGAAAAAAAAAATGCCATGTATTATTCAAATTATTAATTAAATTTGGTATGTCTTATGAATCTTGAAACATCCAGAGGAAGATTCTGCTCAGATAACAAATGCTGCTAACAAGGTCATGTGACACTGAAAGTTATTTCCCATTTCAATCTAGAATGAGCTTAAAGATGGTCATAATGAATCACCTAATGGTCTTAGTGTAATTTGTAGGGACATTAGATAAAGGGTAGACGTACTGGTTATGATTTTTATACTGTTTTCTTACAGAAAAATTAGATCTTCAGTTGGAATCTGTAAACATAATAAAAAGTTTATAACAATATTTTGATTCTCCTCACTTCAAATAAGTGAATTTTTCCCATAGGAATGTAAATTTCACTGAAAAAAAAACTTACTTTCCTTGGGTTGTGTCAGCTTTGACATTAGTTATTTAACTCTGAACTATAATTTTGTTTTGGTTTGTGTCTCAGAAGTCAGCTTGAGAAAAAGGAAAAGGAAAACTGAAATAATATGTGCATCAAAATGACAGTGATAAGCTTTCCAACAGTTGTTGGACTATGATATCACGAGATAAAAATCTAAGTGTTATACTAGAAAAATAATTATCAAATTTCTCTTTTGCTTGCAGGTTGTTTTTAACCTCTGCTCTGTCTTCCTACTTTTGGCTAAAGTAGTGCCTTCATTGCTCATCCAAAAGTTGACATCATAGATATTTCTATACTCTTAATATTACTTAAAAAAATCCTACAGCCTCAGCCATGGTGACTTAGTTTGAATAACTGAAAGGTTTTGAAAGGTGAGCCTGCCTTTAATGGCACTGTTATTTCCCTTAACAGAAACAAACAAAGAACCAAAAAATCATTTTGGCAACTGAACCAGAAACCAAAAAAAGCTATTTCTTTTAACCAACACTATTCAAAAAATAGCAATTTCAGGTTGGCTGACAATTAAAAAAAAATCAAAACATGCAAAACTGAAAGTATATTCCTTTCCATACCAGTAACATTATTCTTCTTAAATGTTGCACATGAAAAAGTACATGCAAATTTCAGAGCTGCGTTAGTCTTTGAATACATAGAGTAGAAAAGTAATACTTCATTTAGTAGCCTTTTCAGAATAATAAATGTGATTATCTAATAAACTTTATTGCTCTTGAAATCAGTCTGGAGTTTCTAAAATCCTACTTTTATTAGTACAACTTCAGTTAAAATAAACAACACACATTCAGGTATAAAACATGTTGGACTAGTGAAAAGCATACCATGACTTACATTCCTAAAAAAAACTAAAATGTCTATCAATAGAAGAGATAGAAAAGAAAACATGATTTAAAAGAAGACATTTAACCCATATGAAAGCATGAAGAAGGTGCTTTCTTCATAGTCTAGTGCACACTTCCTTTAATAGTGTTACATAAGATTAATATTGTATGATAAATATTACTGAACAACAAAATTAGCACAGAGAGAATAAAGATGTTTGGCGGAGAGTTTTCACAGCAAGATTCAATTCAAAAGCAGGAGTGGAGTTTCTATACAAGTCAGAGTTAGGGTTCAGCTCAGAATTAGAGTTCAGTAAAGAATCAAGAATATTAAAGTTAAGGCCCACATGCGCTATTATTTTTTGAGATTTCTGACCTTCCTTAAAATTCATGATCTTAAGCTGAAGATGCAGCTTCTAGTTTTGAATCTGAATCAGAAAGAAAATCAATCTAAATAAATCTTTTTATAGAGATGACAATAGACTTGTATCTGTGCACTTAGAATATTTTATATTCTCTGAGGATATGGCTCAGTATATATACATGAGCATACAGCACTTAAGATATAAAGATGAAGTTTGAAATTACAAACAGGATGTTCACAGAAGGCAACACATTATGAATTACTTCAGAGTATTTCATGAGTCTCTATATACTTTTCCACTGGCTGCAGTCCCAAATGGAAAACTGATGTAAAGATGATTGTTTTAAAATAAAAAAATGAAGTCTTCATTGGCAATAGAATAATGAAAAGACAAGAATTCATTCTTGGAGCAGCCTGGAAAGTTTGTCTCTATTCCATGCACATTTTGTTTATGTTACAAGACAGTTACAGTTGAGAAAGCCTTTACTGATTTGTCTTGAAAGTGCATTTTTCTAAATGCCTGCAAAAGACAGCTCTGTATGATAAATTTGGTTCAATGTTGTTAATCTCTAAAGGTATTGCGGCCGCTATATTCATATGAGATGTTTAAGAGGTGCTTTAGAAATGTGAAATTATCAAAATGCTCATTTCCTGGTTAGTTTTGCGCCACTGCACAGCTGTGCTCAATTAGGCAGACATTTGAAAAACAGCAGGGGAAAAAAATGAAATACAATGCATCCTTCTAGCCACTGCATTCTCATTTTTTTACAGGCAAAACGCCTAAAATAGGTCATATCAATAAACAGACTACCCCAAATCCTGACTATAGTTAGGTTTCTTTTCTGAGAGAAAATTTCCAGAAGTTTTTTTCTTTTCTATTTATGTCATTGAGTTCTGAGGTATTTAAGTAAACTCAAAGAATCATAAAGAAGGAGGACAGATCATCTAAGTGGTATGGAACCCACACTGAGGTCTTCACAGTCTGCAAAGGATTCATAATAGAGGATGAGAGAGGAAAAAGACTAATATATATTACTTCCATTAACCTTCCGCTCCTGCAAGATTGCTTGAGATAAGGCTTAATCTATATTCATTCTGGTCTCAAGAATTAAATTTCCCTCCAACTGCCATGGATTTCCTCTGGCTCTTGCCCATCTAGATCTATCGTGGGCAGAATAAAAGAATAAGAAAGAATGTAAAACTAAATGTTACTGCTTAGTATGGAACAGACAATCTCAGAATAGCTTTAGTAGCTTTCCTCAGATATTATCAAGCATGAAGCTGATCTTATTTTCCTTAAGAGAAAATCAGTATCTTATTTGTTAACAGATTGTTTATTTTGAGGGATTACAAAACTCTAGAAGCAAACTTGTAGAAACAATCCTTCGTTAATCATGATTTACTGGTAAGCCATGAAATTTTGATAGAGATTTTTTTGAAAAATATTATGCATATGTAAAGTGCAAAGACATTTTTACAACTTATGAATTCTAACTAGGCCTTGGTCAGTGAATTTTTTTTTCCATATGCAATTTTTATTACCATTCATTTAAGAGTAAGTCAGCCTAACATGTTCCAGTGACAAATCTGTGTATCTGTGCCTTATTGCATGAGTCAGTAAGGTTCTGGCCTCTTCTGGCCTCTTCTGAATGCTGGGAATACTAGAAGTCTTTGAGACAGTGGATTAAAGCAGAGGAGGTCATTTAATTGCTTCTTCACCTCCATTTTGACTCATTTCCTGTACTGTATGTTCACAACTTCAGTTACTTGGCAGCTGCTCAATGCGAGCAAAACCGAAAGATATTACCTCTCCCTATAAAACTTACCTTGGAGTAAAATGCAAAACCAAAGCAGGATTGGTCTGCTTCTTCACATGGTAGCCTTTTCATTGCTGGTATGGCACTGTTGTAGTGCTGATTCTAAGTGAACAGTAAAACCATCGTCTCACGAAATAGTTATTTACAAAACTCTGATTTCCCTGAAGTTATCCAATAATCATCCTATCTCTGTAACACCAAATATCTATCAGACTTTACAAAACACTGCAGGCATTCTTTCCAAATTGTAATTCCAATATTCTGATAATTCATCTCCAAAGACAATATAGAGGGAAGGAACAACAGCTTCCGTGAAGATGTGCAGCCTATCTATCTAATAAATGAGGATGAACTGATTTTGCATGGAGTATTGTTTTCTCCCAAATGGAAGCTTTTCATAGAAGCATATCAGTCTCAATGCAATGCATCCACACATCAAATTAGGGATGAAGCTCCGCATTTCACTTAATATAATGAAGATGCTTACTAGTTACACTTGGTACACAAGGACCTTCAAGTAGAACCAAAAATATACCTCATTCTAGTCAGGTATGCTCTAGGCTGACAACATGGAGGATAAAAATCTTCTTTCCACAGAGGTAATCTTTGCCATCAGATAGCTGGGCAATTGATAAGACAAGGAGAAAGCTTGTATATCAATTTAAGTCAGCATAGCACTTATCCACAAAACACTCTAGTTCCTATAGTGGTATAATTTGGATCAGAAGTAGGCATACAGGGCAATTTTCAAATCCCGTTAGCTTTAGATATAGTTTGTCTGCTACATGTTTCATAAAAAGATAGAGAAAAGAAAGCTATGGAAAGTAGCAAAAGATGGAAGACAGAATAGCACAGGATGCAACTCTCTAAGAAGGCTAAGAGCCTTAATTCCTTGGACTAACTAATCTTATCTTCAGTAAATAGCTCTTAAATTCTAATAACTCAAACAATCTTAACAGGAAAATAAGATCTGGCCATGTGTTAAAGAAATGTTTGCATACTTACGCTTCTAGTTTCTCCTTTGTTAGTTTTTGAAGGTTTTCATCTGCCACTTCAGGAAAGTGTGGACCTTCGTATTATAGTTATTGACTAAGGTAAGGACAGCTAGTGAGAGGGGGAATCCATCTGACAAAGTAGTGCAAAAGCATTTTTGCTCACAGGTTTGCTAATCTGGTGATTAACAAGCTAAATTTTAGCAGTGCATAGTACCCAAAACCTTAGGTAGGTACCCAATGCTTAGGTAGAGTGAGGAAGTGACCGATGGACAGTATAAGGGAGGCAACAGCATTCTGGGCAGCATTAATAACAGTGTTGCTAGCAAGTCCCGAGACATGACTCTTACTCTGCTCAAAGCACTTGTCCAGACTACAACTGGAGTAATGTATCCAGTTTTGGTCTCTTTACTACCAGGAAGACATTGACATACTGGAGCTAGTCTGGCAGTGGGCTACCGGTAGGATTAGGTAGCTGAAGCACTTGATGTACAAGGACAGACTGAGAGAACTGGGGAATTTTTTTCACAATAAAGGTGAGAATATGTTGCAAAAGGTTACCCTAAAATGTTATGGCTATGTAGCCTTCCCTCGAAAAAATCAGAAGTTAATTGGCTCTAAGTTTGCTCTGCGTTCCATGAGGAGTTGGACCGGTGAGTAACATCTAGCAGTATCTTTGCACCTAAATTATTCTGTGGTTCTATGAATTAATCCTGTGGTTTTTTGTGGGTCAATGGGAAATTAAATAGTTAAATATTTGTTGTGGCTACTGAACAAGTTGTTCTTTTTAATTCTTATCTGGTGTTCTGAATTGTGATGTGTTAGTTCTGATGCCTTCGCCTCTCTCAGCAAGAAAATTTGCAGTTTTGCCTAACTTCCAAGTGCCTGAACACAAATTTTAATCACTCAGCAGGCCTGATCATAAACAGTTCCTGAAGAACTTCCCTTTGGGAGTTGTGAGTAATGGTAGAGTCAGAGATCCAAATGCATTCTTAAAACAAAATATTATTTAATCGTAATAGCAGGAAGAAGATGGAAAGATATTTAAAAAAACAAACAAACAAAAAAACACTATCACAATGCGTATAGGTGAGATTCAATTAATGAAATGTGAATGTTCGTGTTGTTTGTATCTGAGATAATCTACCCAGGATCTTTTTATAATTACAGGAAGCAATTTCATACCAAAGCAGACGTCTAAGACAGTTCATATGTTTGCATTCTAAAACTGCCGACAATTCTCCATTGATTATATGGAAAGAAATTCAAACAAAGGTGACAGTCTCAGCCACAGGCACTGACACTGTAGATGTCTACATTACATCAGATACATCTCAAATTATGGCTCTAGACTCTCTCTGGAGCCTGAATACCAATCTACATCCCAAGACCCAAAGCCCTTAACCCTTTGTCATTGAAGGCTTCTGCTTTTATTTCAATCCAAGTTTTCTACTCACTGCTCTGTTTCCTGTTCCTGCCTAAACCAAGTGAATCAGCTTGCAAGAATGTCTAAAGTTTTCTTCTGGACTGGTGGAGCTGCAATATTCTGAAACATTTCTAAGAAGTGAATATCAGAATTATAACAGGCTGCTTACAGAGACTATTTCCTGACAAATATACTCTGAAGATTCATAAAGTAAACTCCACAACAATCCTCTTAAACAACAGCATTCATAAAATATTTACCAGCACTTCATATTTGTCACAATAGTATAAATATTTAAAGTACTATCACTACTATCTTGAAACAATTTGGTAGTTAGCACCCAGACTTATTATTTCAGACTCTCTGCAAATACTGCCAAGTATCTTCAGCAATATTTGATGTTTTTCTGCAGAACAATTATGCCTGATAAAGGTACATTTTCTTCCTTAAGCAGAAGTGAAAGAAATAAGAACTCTGTCAAGTAAGTGTTCTGTAAGAATCAGTTCTCCATTAAACTGTAGAAGAAAAAGAACTGTTTATTAAGATCATTTTACACAAAAATAGGTAGTGTTGTTATAGTACATTTTTAAACAAATTTTAAACATCCTTCCTATGGAAAATGAAGTGAAGACAACAAAAAAGGTCAGTCCATGACATCTTAAAGAACTTAGACTAGGTTTCTCTACATTTGTTCTTAAAGTTTTATTTCTAAGGTTAGGTCCCTATAATGCTAAGATGTAAACATGTCAGGAGGAGATGAAGCTCCAAGTCACAACTGTAGCCTTCAGTGGTGATTGTTATGATTTGTACTCAAAGATTTTTAGAAAAGCAAAGCATGAAAACATTTGCTTCTCTCTATGCATCATCTTCAACATTCCTCTACAAACAAATCACTATCATTTTCTTATCTCCTTTTCTGTTTCTTAGCCCTGAAAGATACAACAAAAGTTAATTTCTGAAGGTTTAGCAACCAACCCAGAAACCTTTTTATTAGCTTTAAAGGCTTTGATCAGACCCAGCAGTTTATATCTCCTCTTTCTGACCCAAGTACTTGTAGTGATAACAACTCTAAGTCAGAGCCAAGACACATACATCACTAAAGGTTTTTGTTTTAATAAGACCATGTATTTTTCTTGGCCTGTTACTTGTTTCTTATGTTCAGATAGAATCAGATTATGGAGGTCAAGACTCCCTCCCCTCTCCCCGCCGAAAAAAATCCTAATATACAAAAGTCTATTGGCATAAAACCTTTTCTTCTCTGTAAAACAACGAATCTGTATAACAAAAAAAAATTTGCAAAGTTTTCCACACTTAGAATAGCATTTGATATTAATATATATATATAAATAAAATATGGCCAAGCAATTTCAATGAGGACCTTACAATAAATTGAATCTGAAGAGTAATGTGTAACCTTTATTCCTCTTGCACTCTGATCATCATATCCAAGTGATACATCTGTTGTACAGTTGAAAAGTTGATTAATGCTCTTACAAAAAATGCCTTGTACACTTCAGAGAAATAGAGTTTCAGTGGCAGGGGAAGAAAAAAAGTTCTTTAAAGCCACATCATGCAGTTTGTGATAAAAGTTCTAAGAAAGAAAGAAGTGAAATAAGCAGCTGATGGCTGAGATATGCTCTTCCACTGGGTATTATTAGGACTGTTCCAGTGTCAAAAATAGAACAACACTCAACAGTTCTCTCTTTAAATGTCTTCAAATGCAAGGAAATCTAAAGAAGTTTGAGCTTTACACTAGCTTTTTAAATCAATGGAAATAAAGGAAAAAAAAAAAGCTTTGCCACTGCAAGGCTATTTTTTGAGGTTTTTTTTTTTTTGTTTATTCAAATTAGGTTTTCAAATGAGTGCACAAGCACTTAAGCAGTTTTATTCTACCGGTTAGAGAGGAGAGTTTTTACAGGCAGAAGAGAAACCCACTGCTTGTGACGCTTTTGAAATTTTCTGCTTACAATTATCAACAGGCATATGAGGTAGAAAAAGGAGTCTTTTAGTTGCTATGCTTTTCTCCTCATTGCAATGAGTTTTAGTACAGTTAATATAACATTTTCAAGTACAAATATACAGGGATAAACACCAACTCGTAAACACGTGTGCAATCTTATGTAGACATATGCTCTAACAGTCTGGCAGAGTAAACATCTATCACAGTTAGTATGAACGATTTTATTTTATTTTGATTGCTTTTGCATCAGACTTGAGTCACTGTTTTCAATTGCAAGCTTCCTTCTCTTTGTCTCCCAGTTTCATAAAATATCATAATTAAAATATTAAAAAAGAAGATAGATCATTTTAATGGTGAAGCACCCATATATTAGTTATTTAATTTTCTTACAACTTTAATTGAGGGATTCAAAATCTGTGAAAATACAAATTAGATATCCACAGCTTTTATATTACTCAAAATAATCCCAAATATTTCCTAAAAGTTGTCAATTCTATTTTCAGAAAAAGTAATAAATTACAGATACCAGCAACCTATGAAAAAAGCTTTTTTTTTTTTTTCATAAGTCTCTGCACAAAGCAATGGGTAAAATGAGATCAGTGTTGATACAAACCTCAAACCCCAGTAAAGTGGCAGTAGCAACTCATAACAGTACATCAGCCATTTCTTACAAGAAGAAAAACTTGTGGACTCGTATGCAGAACGTTTCAGAATTGACAAGGTTGCTTTTTTATTTTTTCTGTCCATCACATCACTGCAGGCAGTGTATAATACCAAACCAGTTGGTTTACTGTAGTGATTTTCAATGAAAAATTTTTGCGCTTGCTAAAGAGGTAGACTTTTGAGCAGACAGTCTACATTGTGTGCTCTCTCATAAGAAACAATGGTCCTCTTTTTCTATCATGGTGAATGGTAAATAAATTTTCTCCTTTATACCTTTTCCCTGCTTCATATTTCCTCCAACTTAAACTTTTTATCTTGTTTTTTGGTATTATGTTTACAAAGGCTTTAATTTACAGTGCAGATGGCAACTGACCTATTGCCAAGATTTTTTATTTTTATATGTATATGTTTTTATGTCACACTATAAGTGACATCGCAAATGAATTAGAAAAATGAAGGCTATGTTAAATTTACAAAAGAATTTCAAAATAGCATTTTCCTCCTTGAAGTAAAAAATGAGGAGAATCTAAACCACAAAGTCATCCTGAAATGGAGATTAATTCTAATTAGGGCTCAGAGAATAGTGACAAACATATTGATAAATGGCTTCCATCTCCCTTTCTTCTCATGTTTAGTTTTTAGTTAAAGGAACTGCTTGGTTGCACCATAATTTCATAATATAATGTAAGAGAGGAAAGAGCACAATCATAGACAAAGTAACTAAGTAACTGACAGCACTAAAAGATGACTCAGAAGTCTCTTTCAGGGATGACAGTTTCAAATGAGACTCAGAATTTCTTTTCTTACAAATTGTTCATGAGTATGGCTCCTTGTGAAGTGTCTATTCACCTTCAAGCATTGAAAAAGATATCCTTACACATAAACATCTCACTCTCTCACACTGTGGACTGTGAGCTAATCTGAATCACTGCTGTGTTATCTTTCAAGACTGTTACCCCCAAATTGATAGTCTGTTGGAAAAAGAAAATTCTTGAAGTGTGATGTCTCATCTGCCCTCGAGTAGAATCCAACTATGACTACTGCTGCCTGTGGACTTATATAGCCAGAAGTTAACATACAGCCAGAAGTTACCACCCTGCAAGTAAAATATAAAGGATGATGATGACAAAAATGGCAAGCTGTGGCTGCATGGAACACGCTTCCTTGGCTACTTCTTTCAACAGGCAGTTATCACCGTCTTGGTAATTTTTCAAAAAGAAGATTAGAAACACCTGCCTTTGTGTCCAATTCAATCCCCAGGGAAGCTAATCAAGTGCTTAGACCTTCTGTTTCCCCCCCTGCTAATGGACTCAGATTTCCCAGCAAAGTCTGAAATATGTCAACAGCAAGAGGAAAACAAGGGAAAATGTTAGTGCACTGCTGAATGGGGAAGGGGCCTTGGTGACGGAGGACGCCGAGAAGGCAGAGTTACTAAATGCCTTCTTTGCCTCTGTCTTTACTGCTAAGGCGACC
>JAVCKT010000748.1:4344-17895 GCA_032273925.1 Rhynchotus rufescens | reverse complement strand
GGAAGGAAGGAAGGAAGGAAGGAAGGAAGGAAGGAAGGAAGGAAGGAAGGAAGGAAGGAAGGAAGGAAGGAAGAAAGGAAGAGCATTTCTGTTTCACAGCAATAAAAAGTCTGTTCAGCTAAAATAGTATATCTGCTTTTACCTATATAAAATAATCCTCCTGTTTCCACACTGCTGACAGCAGTGAGTTTTCTATGTGAATCTGGGGCAGTGCACAGCCCTTTCTCCATAACACATTTATTATCTCACTCTCCCACCAAGAAACCCTGTAAGAGGAATGGTGCCTGTTAAAAACTCTCCATTCAGTTACACTGAGACATTGCAAAACATCCCTAACTCGCAGACAGTGGGGAGAACTTCCTTCCAGACTCACAAAGTAGCTTTTATTTAACATCTGGGTCTTCCAGTGGAATTCTAATATGGGTTTCACGATCTGTGGGCATAAACTGCTCACTGGACTGCTCAATGGAGCACGCTGGGCAATTTCACAATTTGACGAATAAGTACTTGTGCCTGGGCAAGAATAAAACAACAGATCCTGACTCCAAGGGGAAGCCCATTCACTGTGATTTATTCACTTACTGCAGTGGATAAACACTAATGCCATCATGATTGTCTGCTGTAAAGATTGTGTCATCTGCAGCAACCTGTCTTTTCCGTTGGGGCCAACTGTGCTATCTGAAGATAAGCAATGAAGCTTAGAAGGTGACTGTAAAAGTAACAGACTGTCAGCAGCAGTCAGAGTTGTCATTGTTTTGTCACTGCCAGCTATTTGAATTTTTAAGACGTGCAAAGACAGGAAACTCCTTACCTGCCTGACCTCTTTGGTCATATTTTTCTTATCCCACCAGAAATACCGTATTTCAAGTCTTAACTTAAAACAAAGACAATCCTAATGAAAGAAAAAATGAGTGAATGTCCCATTAGTTGCAGATGTCTTCCTGTGAAATACTGTCTCAATGGTTTTATAAATATGTTCATGCAATTTGCTAGATTTCTGAGTTCATAGTATCGTGTTCTTTGAAGTTTGGGGCACAGTGCAATATACCAGGCTGAAAAATGTATTTTGGAATTTTGTGATGTTTTTCACAATAAGTCCTCCATTCTGTAATCAGTTAAGCTTGCTGCACACTGAAAAGTACTTCAGTTTAAATAGCAAACGTGCATAAACACATTTCCACATACTTAAGATTATCATCAACCTGCCAACTCGCTCTTATCTCAGATTTTTTCTTTCCATTTCCTTTTCTTTATCCTTCTTGTGTACTGGTGCTCGAGCACACAATGACAGGAGATAGCAGGACTGCAGTAAAGAGCTCCTCTAGCAGAACTCCAATCACTGAATCTCTTAAAAATGATCATCTTTGCAAGGCAAGCTTGCTAGCTTCAGAAGCCGTCTCCACCTCTGCTTTTCAGGGTATGAGGGCAGGGAGAGGAGAGCACAATTGAAAAGGGTGGTGAGCAGGAACTGGGTGATCACAGCCTACCTAGAACCTGCTGAAAAAGACAGCAGCCCAACTATGGCATTGCAAAATTTGCCATGTGTGGCACTTGCAAATGTGCCATCTGTGTTCCTAAGGCTCCTATGTCTCCTCTGCACCTTGTGGCAGCCCGAGTCCCCCAGAAAAAAGCACAGGAGCCCCAGCTTCTCTTCACTGCCTCATCTTCAAGAGTGCACCAGCATCCTTGGTTGCTTTCCGTGATCTTTGTGAGGGCTTTATTTTTCTTTCTTCTGACACAAACATGGCTGTTTATGAAGCTACCTGTGAATATTTTGCATTGTAGAGGGCTTTTATGGTGAGATGAAAAATTCTCTCTTTGATTTTGTGCTTTACTTATCATCTGCAGCATAACGGAGAGCACTAAATTTTGAGATGTGTGAAGGATGCAGATCACACTTTCTGAATAATAAACATCAGTGCACTTCTGAACTTCCCATGCTGCTTGATTTCTTGAAATATGTTTCCCTGTAATGAAGAAAAAGCAGACACTGATGGGTCTGATGTTCCCCAAATTGCTATCAAAGCTTTCCCCTTTGATGTATGCCCATGTCCTAATTGCACTGTCTCCATGGCTAGAGAGGAAGGAAAGATGCTGTATGGCTCAAGTGGGATAAGCGTAACACAAATCTCCCTCAAACCAATCTCTCACAAAAGCACAAGCTTCACTGCAAGTGCAGCTACCATTTGATTTTGATTATACTTCTTCACAGAGTGTAGAGTGGGGGAACCCTGTATTTTGACCATCTCAGATAAAATCTAGTTTTGCAGTAACAGACATTTGATTTCTTATGACAAAATAATTTAGGCCCCTCTTCTAGTCAGATTTTCTAAGGATAAAAGGTTTACAAAACCATCTTGTCTGCTCATCTGTCCTAGTCCTGTTAACTCCAAAAATTAAACTGCTTCCTAACATTAGTCAAGCTGAGGAGAGAGGTCTCAAAGGCATGTGACGGCTACAAATTTTGTGAAAATCAGCTCGAGGAATGCAGCAAGGGGCCTCACCGAGGGTTAAGCTCCAATTACGTATGGGTTGGGCCTGACAGCCAGCTAGTGAATACGTGCAATAGTGAACATGCCTCTTGGAAGCCTTTAATTTAGGGATATGAGGAAGTGCTGGAGGATTTTGGAAAAAGAAGTGAATTAAAGGTGCTGCTGCAGGGAGGATCCTAAGAGGGTACAAGAGGCTGATCTGAAGTTAAGGCAACTGTCAGATGGGGATGAGCAGAGCACAAGTCCCCAGGGAACAAGGCTTCATCAGCTTCTTTTTAAAGCTTGCAATGTCCACACCACTGTATCTCAGAATAAATGCAGCACCATTATCCAGCAAAAGGGAGCTGGTGGTTATGTGTTATTTTTTAGTATAGAGTGCAGACAAACTAAACTGACCAGATACTTGGATGATACAAATCAATGAGGCTGTTTTTGGTCGGGAGGCTCAAATTTATACCAGACCTCACCCAAAGTATTCCTCTGGACTTACAGATCAATAATGTTGGAAAATTTAAAAAGTGAACACATCATAACTAAGTTGGAGCATTTTTATATCCTCATATTTGGCCTTTTTTTTTTTTTTTTTTGGAGTAACATAATCCAGAGTCTATGAAATTTGTCATGAAGTGCAAATTCATCATAAAATATAGAATACACTATTCCTACAAGCTCTAGGAGTGAAAGAATGATGTCTTTTTACCCTAAATGTTCCAACAGAGTCAAAGGGTCCCAGAGACCCCTGTAAGATCTTCTGCATGAATACAGAAGATATTTTTGACTTCGTAACATACCACTCAGCGTCTTTTTTACTTCACTTTGGCTCCCAAAAAATACAAATGTGCCAGGCTGCCTGCCATTCTCCAGTTACAATTAGGTTTCAGGAACGGTGGGGGTTGCCTGGTGCTCCTGTTCACATAGACAGCTCACTGGTGGCCGCAGGACTCCATGTCCCCCAGGGAGGCTAGACTGATACGTTACTTCACGGTTTACCCAGAAAGCTCATCAGTCTGGATTCCTTCTCTCTGACACTCATTTTTATAAATGCTTTTGTCAGATTACACTTAAACATGACCTTTTTAATCAGGCTACTCAGTATAATACAAGCAAAATTATGGTAAGATGGATGCTGTTATTGCACTGCGCATTTTTATCCCCATTGATTCTACTGTATCCTTCATGATTCACCCTATTGAAAATGTGACAGGTTTATGGCAGTCACAACAGGACTGTAACAATATTAGCTCTACTATGAATTCAGTATGACACCAGAATTGTATCATACTTGACCTTATTTGATATATTTGTGCAGTGAATCAAAGGCTCCATGCTAAGCTACACAAAACAAGGGAAGATTCTTTTCTGACAAGACATTCTTCTATAGAGATTTGTGCTTTCAGTGTTTGCTGTGCTATCTCTAACTAAGTCATCGTATGTAAATAATAATGCTATTTCTAGAAATTGTGGCAAGAAGATATTCCAGCTCTCTTGTTATTCGAACCTGTTTACAGCATCATCAGTAGTTTAAGTCATATCATTATTCTATACTATGGAAGGCAAATGCTTGCAACAATTTACACCTAACAACAGCTGACCTTGCTATAAACCCATGAATTCTATCATTCTTTCTACACCTCTGCTTTGGTGAGAACATGCAGGGCACAGAGGGAAATCTTCACAAAAGTGGGAAATCTTGGCAAAAGGCAAAAAGACAAGAAGCGAGAGGCTTTTGACCATTGATTCCTTATACTAATGAAATCCAGAACCTTCATTTGCAGTTTGGCTGAACCTTAGCAACTTGTCCAGCTGCTCTCTTCTGCCAGAATAATATATATGCCAGAACCACAACAGTATAAACAGGCATGGTTTCTCTGACTTGCGGAGGCAGAGCACAAATAGCTTTTAGGTCTTTTTTCCTTTTTTTTTTCCCCTGAGGATAAGCGGTCTGTCACTCAAAACAAAGGGCAGAGAATCAGAAAGCTGGTTCTTCTGGTTTTGTTCCCTGTTTTCTCCCAGATCTTCTGCAAGAGCTCATAGAAATATCTAAGGGACTGGTTTTCAAAGATATTTCGCAGTTATATATGTTGACACTAAGGAATTTAAGGCTAACACCAAATCAAACTTCCTGGAGAACCTGTATATGCAGTCACTGAGCTTTACTTGTTCTCCATGAAATTTATGACAAACTGACTACCATGGAAGAAGGAGCGAGTTCTGAGCCTTCAAAAACAGCTGTCTCTGCTTCCTTCAGCCTGGTCCTGCCAGAAGTAAGAAGTAATTTTAAGTATGATATATTCTGAGGAGCTTGTCAGCATTACTCTACTTCCTATGCATCAACTTCTTAATTGGTTTCAAGAGGTTAAATTAGAATGTGGCTGACAGTCATCTTTTTTATCCTGCCTGTGTGTTTTGACATACAGGAGTAATGAAGGCATAAAGTGGTGGGTATGAATATTTTAAAATGAGCAACTGAATATGTTGAATATTCTTTTTAAAATGCTTCCTTGATGCTTGTTAATTATGCAATATGGATTAATTCAGCAGTGATAAGATATCAAAAATGACAATTTGACATGAGCCATGACTATTTTCCATTCAGATTTTTTCTGTGTGCTTGGAATGATGAGTTAAACAACCAATGAAGAGACTTTAACACTTTAATTGTACATTCATATTACTTCATTATAGAGTACCGTAACTTGTTGCATCATCCTAAGCATTGTAATAAAAACACTCCTGTCATTGTGAAAATCAGAACTGCAAATAGAAAAGCAAGGAATTCTAGCATTAATTTGAGTTTCCTAGCAAAAGTTCTTCTGCATCTTCCAGTTATTTAAATTATTATAATATATATATATCTTTCTCTGCAGAGGCACAGTCTAACTAAAATGGCAGAGCAGCTCAGTCTGCTGCCTAACAAACTGCAGCCCTTGCAACATCAGCTAAAAACTCGAGGAAAGAAATGGTTCCTCAATATTCTAGTTAGAAGATGCTAAAAAGGAGCAATTCCAGTATAAAGGGCATGGACAGAATGCTTCTGAAATTGTCCACATCTTAGGGAAGCCAGCTTTTGAGTAAGGGTGTTTCTGGGAGCCAATAACCAATAAGCATTTATTTCTAAAATTTTTCTTATCTTACATGTGACCTTTGTGCAACAACATCTAACAAAGAAAACAGTCTTGATCTGTCTCTGATGGAGAAGGATTTCACCTTCCTCTTGCTTGTTGACTTCTGGAAATAAATTAGTACGTAAGTGGTCTTAAAACAGTAGTTGTCAGATGAAGTATTTTACATTTGTAAAGAACAATTATCCTTTCCCTCATCACCTTTCCAATAATTGTGCTGTGAAAGTATTTTAATACATTACAGAAAACTGGACTAACTTTTGCTTGTATAAAATGGACCATGAAACACCCTGATTAACAATGAAGAAGTAATCTGCTTACACACAGAAACATTCCCATCTAGAGTAAAGACCCAGAGGGCATAAAGCATAGAGTGATCTAATTAGTAGAAATCACTTTCTACTTCTTTCTCTGATTTTGTACTAATTTCAATACCCCCAGGAAGGCTGAAGCATATTCTGAATGTCAGTGAGTGGCTCCATCAGCAGATGAGTTGCAAGACTTCGAACTATCCGCTCGGACACATAGGCAAGGCTGGCTATCACTGTTTCCTCTATAAAAAAGGATGCTGTTAAATTGCTGTTCCTGAAAGAAGAGGTGTACAGCTGCCACTGGGAGGTACCAGGGATCCCCTGCCACTGTGTCTTCTCCTCCAGCTCTCCCAGTGCAACATGCAGCAGGGACCACAGGAACCCCTGCTGCAGGTGTTCTTCCCACATTGAATTAACCTCCTCTGTTAACTTTATCCATCCTCATCAGATGGAGATTTTGCATTTGTGAGCAACTAGAATTTGGGTCACCTACAATGCCTCGCTTTAATGGGCATGTGGTCATACATGGGGCACAGTTTGTAAGAAGGAAGGGGACCGAATCCATGCTCTTATGGAAAGACAGCAGACCTATTTGAACAACCCTTTCCTTGTAGAAAGAAACAAGCTGGGGCAAGATCTCCCCACATTGAAGAGGGGAGAAGAAGAGCTGAGAGAAGAGGGCTGGAAGCCAGGAATTCAGTCTGACAGAGGCAGGCATCAAAATCAAACAGCGCCTGAGTACTTCACTTGCACCCTGCAGGCAATCAGTTTTTGAAAACACTTTGGTGTATCACACATACATTACACACATAAATGTTTCTTGCTGATCTGCCTTCATGACAGTTCTGATTTCAAGAAAACAGGATAAAGATTACAGTTATGCAGAGCACTTGCTGTTCAGGGCACATCCCACATTTGCTCTATCTGCAGATGCTTTTTAATGTCAGTACATGGATCAATGACAAGACACAGTCCTCGGGGAACTGTCTGACACCCTAATATTAAACAGAAAGGCTTGGGCTGCAAAGCATGCAGCAAGTCATTCTGATGCAGGACAGATTGCTCATTTCAAAGAGAAAAATCTGCATTCTTTAGAAAATGGTGTTCAGAAATATAATCTTTACTCAGTTCAATGGAGCAGCTTTATAATTTATAGCACCAGATAATGCTAGAAGATGTAATGTGAAATATCTGAAGCAGTTCTCTCCCTGTATTAAAATGCACCTTGGGCAACAGAGCCTTAACTTCTCTTAACATATGTTTCTAGCAGATAAGTAAACAATCTAGACATGAAATGAAAATTTTAAAGATAGCTACAGTTGGAAAAGCATCAGCTCGTATTAGACTTCAGCTGCAGTGCCCCACTGATAAGTTTTTTGGGATGGGTTAGCACAGTTAAAAGGAAGCAGCTTTGGGAGAATAAAAAGCTTTTTGTGTGTGAGACGTTGAATCGGAGATAGCAAGAAGAAAGACATCATTTTACAACGAAATGGTGGCAGTGGCCTTGGATGCAGCAGCAGATGCTGTGCTGGAGCGCGTGGCTGGGGCGAGCTGAACAACCCCATGCTCAGAGAGAGGGGATGCAGAAACAGAGAAGGCAAAACTGAGAAGTTTAAAAGTTCCTCTGCACGCAAGCAACCAACTGGCATTAGACTGCAGTGAAATCTGCCTTCCTTAAAGCCACAGACTTCTCTGGCACAAGGACAAAACCTTTAGTCACGCATGTGCTGAACTTTGTGTTTGATTGCTCCCCTTCTGCTCCATGGGGTGCTGCGTGTGGCAGCGAGCTGGGACGTGGGACTGGAATGCAGTTTCTTTTCAGAGTGCCCCATATGCTGGATTACACGCACTGAATACTGAGCTTTTCATTGAAGGAAGCTCCCTGTCTGCCCAGATCTCTGTCACAGAACGCAAGGAAAGCATGCAATGGACAAGAGTGCTGTGTCCTTAGAGGGACAATCACAGAAACGTTTCCAGATGGAGAAGCTGGACACCTTGCATTTCTCCTTAACTGCGCTGCCTGGCCATTAGCAGACAAGCAAATGAAAACTTGTTCAAGAAATAGCAAATGCCCATCTTTGATTATGGTATTTCAAGCAGGCAGAGCGCCAGAGAAGGAAATGACATGTTGCTACAAGGATTGCAGCATTTATCTGTGTAAAATGCCAAGTAGGGAATAGTCTTTGTTGACTTGCTCTATGGAGTGTGCTTCAGATACAGCAGACTGGAGCAACCACAGTGGTCAGCCCTGTGGCGGGCCCTGTCCTGCCACTCTCCCTCCAATGTCCCTAGCCTGACCAGACAGCAAACCTGAAACTTAGACTGATATGTCCATCCCAGACTGAATACAGGAGGTTTTAGCTGTTTCTGAGAATAGCAAACACACTTTCTGTCCCTGTTTATAAATCCCGTTAACCATTTCACCCAGAAGGTTTTCACTGAGAACACTGTCACATATTAGCACAAGGAGTTAACATTTAACAACCTGGTGCTGGGAAGCACAAACACGCCCCATGGAGGCTTGTCATTGCTGGCAGCTGGCAGATCTACGCCACAGGTATGATGGCATACCTACGATATCTGTTTGTATGAAGTATATGTTGCCCAGAGATGAAGGAATTGGCCAAATGGCCTTATCCCTTCTCTAATACGGCACCTGGTGCAGTACAACAGAGCAGTGTCCCTTCTCCACAGCCAGTCCCTCAGCCACTCTACCCTATCAGGAAAGAGCCATAGTGGTAGGACTTGGGCAGCAACCAGAAACTTGACTTGATGGGGCCAAGTCTAAAGTAAGAACCATCTAACTGAACGAAGGAGGACAAGGTTAGACTAAGGACAATGGCCCAAGGATGTGGGGGAGCAAGGACATGCATGAAGAAAGGCATGGGAAGAAAGGACGAAGCTGAACAGGTTTGAGGGGATGAGCCAGATGGTTCTATTCAGTAAAGGAGATCCCTTCTGAATCCTCAGAATAGGATATACAGCTCCCAAACTTACCATCACCAAAACCCTGTCAGTGAAACGACACCAGATGTCTATCTTGTCCTTCTGTAGGACCTGGTCCATACAGAGAACAGCAATTTCCATAAGTTTCAACCAGGTACCATAAAGCTGCCATATCCACTAAGTGATCCTTGTTTGCCAAGTGGCCATTTCGAGAACATTCTTGGATTTTCTACATGTTTTATGCACAATGATAGAAAATTATCCCCAAAGCTTTCTCAATAAACATGTAAAAATATAAAGTGAGACCTCAGAGGTTAGGAAATACTGAATCAATCTTGACTCAACCTCAAAATCTGATCTTTTACTATCTAGCTACATACATTATTCTTCAAAATTTCTACTTCATTTACCACATTCTTTTATGATAGCCTTTTGCATTTACAATTTTAAAATATGGATGAATGAACTGGGGACATAACATCCTATTAAGAAGGCAATTTTGTTTAGCATGAACACAATTTATCAGATGAAATACATTTGGGAAAATCATAAGGGAAAATAGTCAAGCAGTGACTCCACATGAGTTGACACAACCTTCTTGTGCCCTGTGTATTAATAGACAATCAAAATCATTTGCTTGATTTTTAAAGAATTTGTTATGATTTTCCTGATTCTCTTCAAGATGAGTAAAACTCAACTTTCAAGATGAGCAAAAGCATTCACAAACAAAGCATAAACATATTTTAGTTAGAAAGTACTTTTTTTTGTCTCCAAATTGCAGAGAATGGTTCTACTGTGGTTTATTATTAGTTTCCTTTATTAGCTCTCCAGCAGTTTATTACTATATCTGCTATGTGAAGAGCTAGCTTGCTATCTACATGAGATTGCTGAAGTTATTCACCACGCATTTTAACTCATTGGCCAACCTGACAGTGACTGACAGTCTATGGAAAAGTATTGCATGACTGAAAAACCTGACCTAACTTTTAAGCAGCTTTCCCTGTGCTACTGACATAATCAAATAGAGTTTTACATATGTCATCCTGTTGCTGCAGCAACCTGGGCTTCTCTCCGCTGACTACTGATGGGAAGTCTCCATGCTTGATATGGACTCCGATGTCTTGAGATTAATCTCTTGGGACTCTTCCAGAGAAATACAGATTAATTTGCTCTTCCTCGAAAATGAAGTAACTATTTCACATAAACTACTTTTCACATCCCATCAAGCCTGAGCTTCCCATTCATTGCCTTTATAAAAATGACTGCTTTGGCATAGTACCCCCAATATCTTTAGGAAAGAGCAGTTTGCATTGCAGGAAGGAGGATTAAAATGGCTTTGCCTTCACTTGAATTTTTCTTGAGCATTAGCAGAGAAAGGGTTATTTCTGTCAAAACAAAAGGTGGAGTTTTTTTGAGGTTTTTTTTTTTTTTTTTTGCCTTTTTCCTGTAGATGTTCACATCTCTGTGCCTCTAATTTACAGATCTCTGTATCTTTTGCAGGGAGAATACCAAGATAGCAAAGGCAAAGGTTTGCAACCACTGAGACGTGTATGTCCTGAAGCTAGATTTAGTTCCTAGCTAGAACAGCCCTAGATTTTATGAGGACACCTGAATATTTGATAAAGATTTCAACAGTTTTGACAGTACTATGTACATTGCTTCACATGGTTCAAATGCTGTGAAAGCCTCTTTCCTACTCCTTCGATCCTTTCTTGGCAGCAGGGAGGAAAAGGAGGAAACAAGGTGTTGGAAGAAACATTATGCAAGGGGATAAGTGAGGCCAATTCACCAGGGCTACTACATTTGGCTGGGAGTTACAGCTTAGGGAAACACAGTATATAATAATAAGTGTTTCTGCATTCAAAACATATGTAAGTATGTAAGCCACGTGCTTCATAATGGAGTAGTCTATGCAAGTGTCAAAATGGAAAAGAAAGTTAGAAATTCTTCTGTATCTGAACAGTCTCTCTCCCTTGCTTAGGTTTCCCATGCTGTATTTTCAGGAGCACTCCACTCTGCTCAGCAGAGTCAGCCAAGAGAACATGGGAAACCACATGGAAATGACCCTCCATTGAAGTCTGAGACGTACAGGGAGTTACAAGCTCCATGGATAGTGGTGGTCTCAGAAAGCTCTCTGGCTAAATTCAGATGCAGCAAGAGATATTTCACCGCTGCCGACACTGGGAGAGGATGGCATACGCTCATCTTCTTCAGAGGACTCCTTAGCACTCCAGGCTCCAGGCAGGTGGGAACAGCTCTGGCCACAACACACTGCCTGTCATTCCTACCTATGAACTGTTGAGCTAGCACACATTGGTGCCTAGCACTTCAGTTTCCAGGGATCTGGAAAATCTTCATCTAGCATACAAAACAAGACAAAGTGTCAAAGCTGTGTAAAACTGGGGAGCGAGGATCTGGGTGATGACCCTCAAGAGACCTGGACTCACTGCAGGATAGCTAAGTTTGCCAGCAAAACACTTTGTTTGTCTGCACCATATTGTCCCCGACCATAAAACTGAAGCAATTTTACACCATCTATGAAGTACCCTGATGAGGTTCTGCATAAGATCCCAGTGTTATTAGTAGCCATTCTATTTCTTGTTGAAATACAACACAGTTAACACTATATGAAGCAAGGTGGTAAGGAAATTAGTTTAATATAACCTTTCATTGCAAAACAGGTCCAAGAAGCACTATTTTCCATAGATCTCCATCCTAATTATGTGACATAAGAATATAAGATATGTACAGCTTTATTTTTCAGCACTGTCCTGTAGAATCAAGCAAAACCCAATTTACATAGTCCAGCTTTTTCTCAGCATAACATGATTCATATGAGTTGTTCATAGTTTAATTGTTCTACAATATACAGCAGTAGTGTTATTGTAGATGTAATTGTAGATATAAGATACAAGCAAGGCAAAATTTTGAGAGAGGCAACATTTTCTCATTTATCCATGTATGGACATAGCTATAAGCCCAAATACATAGGTTGCTCTTGCTATTTGCTGTCAGAAAGCAGTTAGAAACCTACTCACTTCAGTGTCACAGACCATGACGGCCACAGTTCTCAAATGGGAGATGATAATACACACACACAAAAAAAAAAAAGAAAAAAAAGAAAAAAAAGAAAAAAAAAGAAAAAAGAAAAAAAAGAAAAAAAGCTTTATGATATGTTAGGCTGATGTATAGACTGCTGACATTAACTGCAGAAACAGAAACAGTAGTGGCAGATGATTAGGCAGGCCTGGGAATCCAACTTGCACACTAAGGCCATTACTGATATATCTCTCCCTGGGGAGAAGGCAAGGTGATGTTCAATAGGAATGTGCAGCAGCAAGGGGCATCTAAACATCCTGACAGAGCTCCACTGCTTGTCCCGAGGGAGGAAGGGAATTAACTCATATCTCTAAACATCGTTTTCTTCTTTTCTTTTAGCTAACTAATGTTGTTTTCTTTAAATATTGCTTTTTCTCAAATACTTTGATCTGTAATACACTGGTTGCTGCTTATAATGTTGAAAACATTTAGAATTTAAAAGCCTGTATTACTTACAGTGCAGGAAATAGTTTTTATTCAGCTTCTTTTAATAAAGAGGTTTTTTTTCCCTATATTTTTCCTGTAAGAAAGGCATGCAAAATTACAGTGATTTTAAGGTAGTAGTGGTGACCAAATTCAGGGAGAGTTCTGTCCCTTTTCCACCTGAAAGCAAAAGCAAAGCCTCAGCATCTGCTATAGCATTTATAGCAGAAGCGCTGCTTGGACATAATGGCTGTGGAAAGTTTTGCTGGTCCTTTATACTTAGGCAGAGCAATAAGTTTTATGCTCTTACTTATTCAAAACAGTTTCTGTTCGGCAAATCTTGAGGTATTTCTGCCCTACGACTGTTACTTCCACCTACTCAGCATTGAACTGGAACCTCCATGCCACTCAGCAATATGGAAGGAGATCTGCTCCTGGGCCAGGATCGATGTGCTGTAAACAAAAATTTCCTTGAAATAGCCTAAGCTGGCATGTGCAGATCTGGTGGCAGAAGGTGAGAACACTTGCATCACTAACAAAATTCATGATGCTCGTCTTTTAAATTCCAGGTGTTGAGAACAGAAAGTCCAAGTGAACAAATACATGGTAAAATTGTAAGGATTCAAGAAAAGAAGCTTAAAACTGACCCCTTGTTACCATTTCTCACTCTTTGTTCATACTCGTGAGCCATATTACTGATCCACATTTCCCAGTGCTTCTGTCACTTTCCTTTAGTGTATGGGTACTGGTGAACCTCTGAAGAAGAATAAAACAAACCTTGTGAACTGCCAGAGCTGAAAAAAAAGACCTAAAAGATCATCAAAGACATAGCAGACATTGAATTCTTTGGTTCAAATGAGAAAGGCTCATACTTGGAAGATGCATCAGTTTTAAATCCTAACTATGATATTCATTCTCTAGGTAGGACTGTATCACCTTCAGGAAAGAGAGGGAAAGGGAGAGGGAAGTATAACAACATTTCCACTGTAAAGCTTTCCCCAAATCCTAAGTTTATTGTAAATACCTAAAATCTAACAAAAATCAGCAAAAAGAGGACAAACTCAGCTTCCGGGTCACAGATCCAAAGCTGTGGAGTAAAACTAATCAGTTCTGGGATAGGATTTTTTTTTTTTTTCAGTACAATCTATGGCCTAGTTG
>JAVCKT010000746.1:0-41639 GCA_032273925.1 Rhynchotus rufescens | reverse complement strand
ATCTCCTCTGCACTGAACCTTCTGCACAAGGCAGCCTAACATCATCTTGCTTGCTTTAATTCCCTTGTGCTGACAGTGAAAATGCCTGCAAAAAAACCACAACATATCTGGTAATTGGAAAATTACCTCTCTGTACCAGAAAGGTAGTACAGAAGGTACTATAGAGGTAGTACTAGAACTGTGCAGAGGTAGCTCTAGAACTAGAATTTCTCATTTGTAAAAAGTTAATGAAATTAGCCCACCCCTCCCAGACAGCACGCAATGAGGAATGGTCAGATAGGAGTGTCTGGAGACCCACCATGCTCCTGTTGCTCCTGGTCATTAGGAGGGTCCCTGATTTTGCAAATGCTCATTTCTGACCCAATAGCATACATTTCACCCCACCCTGAGCTGAAATTCAGACCCTGCCAACCGCTTTGTTAGGAAATTGGCTGGATGGTGATGCTAATCAAAATGCCTGTGCTAGCTGGATCCTTCGCCTCTTGTGTGGGGAAGGAGGATGAAGAAAAGAAAAACTAGCTGACAACAGGAAAATTGAGACGCTCATACAGAACTGGCCCAGAAATAATCAGATTTCTAACTCCTTCCTTTGTTCCTGGATCAGTTCCCACAGCAGCCAGATAAACTCCTCCTCAGTACGATGCACAGTTTCGCATATTGATGTAATGAAGTGATGGGTCACGCTGGTGTTACTGCAGCCAGGATTTATGAGGAGACATCATCGCCTGAATCCGTGGAGCGGAGCGGCAGGGCTGGTTCTGTTCGACTCTGCAAACAGGCTTGCAAGGCATGTTCAAATGAGTGGGATGAAATCCATCATCTGAAAGCCTCTCCCAGCTTTGGGCTTGGTGTTAAGATGCTCTGGATGGGCGTAGCTCCCCTGAACTCAAGGAGGCTACAGCCACATCTACAAAGAACCTGACCAGTTAGAGATTAATGCACAAAGCAGGTATAGCTAATAGCAAAAGCAGGCACACCTCCTACAGGTAATTCAGCATATTTCCTCCTCTGCAAGTGGAAGAAAAAGGTTTAGGGCAAAAAAAGCTGCCTTCCCTGATGATCAGGGCTTGTCTCTTTGGCATGTTGTTAGCATTCCTCATTCAACAACAGCTGTGCATAGTTGGTCAAACAGTCCAAGCTGTTTGTCAAAGTTCTCCTAAGGCTTTTTATTTCCCTCTTTTCCTGTGAGGTGCCCAAACATAAGTCATCTCTGTTGGCCTTTGGAGCATGTTAATTCAGAGCAGTTTCAGAACTGTCATGTAATCAGTTAGCTGGAGCTTGAAACGGAGCATTTTTCCCTCACAAAGTTAACCCAAGGTGGAAAAGGTATTTCCAAATTAGCATGTTATAATTCAGACAATGTATTTCCTAGACATACACCTCCAAAGCCAATTCCCAGACATTCGTTTTATTAGATGTGATCTAAAAAAAGCAGTGGAAGAAAACTAATCAAAACAAGGGTAGGTCTCAAAGCTTCCTAAAGGCAGAGAGGGGAGATTGAATTTGAGTCACAAATTCAGGGGCCCCTGGAGCACATTCCACGTTTGCTTCAAAAATTCTTGCCCCAAATTATATCATGTAATATCAGGCCATGATGCAGGTATGGTTGAATAAAGCCAGGGACTAATTTGACATATGGTGGTCCCAAACTCCCACATGATTTATGGATGTGAAAAACTTTCTTACCACAATTGAAAGTATTCATGTGCACGAAATTAGATGAGAAAGATCAGGAATTGTCTCCAGAGAAGAAAATTGACTTAAAGGCTGTTTTTCGTCATGATTAGTTTGTTTTTCTAGGAGAAAAGAAAAAGAAGAAAATTTTGAATTATAGCCATTTGATAGGTAACATTTCATAAAACAGGTTAATCCTTATAATCTACTGCCACTGTATCAGCAGAGGGCTAAATCAAACGTTTTCTTCATCTTGGATATCTGTGAATACAACCCATTGCAGGAGTGATTCAATATTTATACTATCTGTGTGAATTACTGCATATTTCATTCTCTTTTGAAAACTAGGATAGCTGAAGGAATAGGACATATCTTTTTCTGACAGAGCTTTAATCTTTTGTTCATCATGATTTTACCTCAACCATAGTTCGAGAAAAATACATAAATGAAGGTTTTTTTTTTTTTCTCCAGAAAAGGAGTTCCTAAATTAGAACTCTACAGTCACGGTGCTTAGTCATGATATAGCTGCCACTCCGTATAAATAATAAGCATATGAAGATCTCTAATTTTTACTACATTATTTGTAAGAAAAAACATTTACACTGAACAACATATAAAGGTGTTACATTGCAGTCAAAGGGTCAAATTTTACCCTTTAGAAATTAAGATCATCACTTTCGGAGAAGCAGCAGCCAGCATTTTGCATCACTCTAGTTATTTCTTATGAGAGGATTCAAATTAGCAAGAGCTTATCAAGACCTTAAAAAACAAAAGGCTGTCTCCTGTTTCGCATTTAATGCTGCTGTGCCATTATCCATGCAACCCCAACCCAGTCTCCAAGGTAAGAAATTGAAAAGCCCCATCAAGGAAACAGCTCCATAAAACAGAAAAATAAAGTATAAACAGAAAAATAAAACCAGGCACCAATATGTACCCAAAGGAACTATTAAAAGCAAAATGTTTGGCAGTACAGGATGCTCCACTGCACATATCTGTTGCTCTCAACAATACAGAACATTTCTTTAATTGCTACACCTGAGACCAGGAGCATGAAATAAATCTCAGGCCTGATCTCAATGTATTTTGAGGCAGAGGTGACGAGCAGCACGAGGATCTCTCATTGTGAATAGTTATTTACACATTACTGCATTAAGCAGGTACTTTCAAGTTATAGACACCTGTCTATAATCTCTCACTTAAAAAAAATTCATTTTATTCACTTCCTTCTGGTGCCAGACTTTCCCCAGATAATCCTAGTAAGTGTCTTATTTGGTATATATGACTCACTACTTTTTGCCTTATCCCAGATGTCAACAAGAAAGATCCAATGGCAAAAGGCAATGGACTAAAAGCTAGAGCAGCTGGGCTGATTCCAGACCGTCACCTCCTCTCACGGGGTCGTTGCATGCTGAACTTTGGTGTTCCTGTGTTATTTACTCAGCCTGTAAGCACTGGCTACCTCTTTAGACCGCACCTTGCATAATGCAACTTAAGTCTGTCCTGAGCCCATAGAAACATGCCCTAAATTAGTATCACCCATTCCAATTCATGGCTTGCCAAACAACAACAAAAAAAAAATGAGGTCAGTGAGATCGACTGAGACAAAAGGACCCCGAATTAGGCACAAATCAGAGCTGATCACTACCACTACCCCGAGGAGCTGTTTGATATTTCTAAAGCAGAAGACAAGCTACTGATCCTCTTGATCAGCATCTCTGTTGCCTTTGCATCACAGTGTGATGATAAGAGGCTCCTTTGACATCCCTGCAAGTGGTATGAGTCAACACAAAAGATACTTTAAATATTGATGTTAAAATGTTCAAAGCACCATTAGAAATGATATATTTTGCTCTGAGCCCAAGCTGGATATTCTGAAATGGATTTTAATCGTTTCTTTCAGGGCAACACCAAGGCTCGTGCTTTTTTAAATTGCTCCATTTACCATAGCTTGTCCTCTTGTGAACAATGGCCTGATGCTTCCATTACCAGCTGTTATTACCTATACATTTTTCCAGGACTAAGCCATGCAGATCTGGCACTCCATCTACTCCCATTTTGTGTTCCATCTCTGTTACTACCTAATTCAGGAAAGACACCTCCTGAGTTACGGTGACATTGCTTTATAGCAGATTTAGTGTCCAGGAAAGATATTAGATCCCCAAGTATCATTCTTCAGCAGAGCACTCAGATATGCACTCAAAAACTAAGCACATCCTTAGAGCTCACCAAAATCAAGCACACAATTAAGAGATGTCCTTTAAAAAGCCATTGCTAGGTCAGTCTTAACAAATCTAAGACAGCTCAAAGAGCATCTTTCCCACACAATTTACCTTGCTTTGACACGATTCATTAAAAAGCCATCATCATTAAAAATGAAAAGCTGGACAATTTTTTTTTAAATGAAGGATTTTTTTTTAAATGGATTTTTATTTTTAAATGAAGGATTTTTTTTTTTTTTTTTTTTTTAATGAAAGAAAATTTCCCAGGCCCAACAGCCCATTGCTCTGATTTATCAAGTCACAGCCGGAGCAGAGGACTGGACGGAATCTTCAGCCATCAAAGCTGTTGTGCTGCCCGCCACGATCACGGTGCAATTTCTGGCATGTGTGGGCATCACTGCCCAGTTTGGTTTTCCATAAAGCACGAGCAGAGCAGGAGATCAGCAACCTCATTCAAGAGGACCACTTCCTCATTTTAACTGTGTCTACTGGATATGTATCCCCCTTTGGAGCACTGATTTGCAGATCATAATGGGTTTGCATGGGCAAAGACTAAAAGATCAAAAGATCACAAGATCAAAATTAATAAGGAACGCACATACACTGATGCAACTCAACCAATATCAGTGTGAAGCCTTTCAATTTTCTTCCTCTTTCTAAAATTTCTGATTTAATGCAGTTCCAGACTATGCTTTTCTTTCTTCCTGATGAAAGAGCGCACTAACCAAAGTTCTGTGGCTAGCTCAATGACATGCTAATTGTTTGTTTCCTGTTTAGAAATACATTGAATAGACCCAAGTTTAATTTTATTCTCCAAATACCTCTTCTTAATTATTTTCTTATTTCTCTTTCTATAGATTTATATGAAGTTTTATTTTACTTTCATTCAAAACAACTTTCCAGAAGATAAAAAAAGTGTTTTGACCTTTCTTCTATTACTATTTCCCATCTAACAATACAATAAAAATTCTCCACTTGATCTACTGCAGTTTCAGACTTATTTATTGTAATTGCCTAATTTCTTATGGGAAAGGCAGATACAGAAATATTTCAAGAGGCTTGTAAATAACTGACAAGAACCACAAGACCTTAGTTACTTTTAAGATCTAAACTGTTCTGCTGTGCTTACTGAAACACCATGTTTATATAATTTTGTCATGAAGATTCAGTGCTATCCATCACTCAGTAATGGGTATAAACCATGTATTTCCTGAGAGTTCCAGGTACCATTCTGGTTACTGCTGTTATAGAACATCACATTCCTCTGGAGAAGCTACCGTAGAGCATCAGGGTGTTGACCCTGTATAAAGGCTCGTTTTGATTTAATTCCTCCTGTTTTGCTGTCCAGAAGGAGGGAGCTCCAGCTCTGCAAGCCTGCATGGTTTCTTGGGTTCCCTAGGGAGGATAAGCCAGCGTTCAGTCTTCTCTAGGTTTCAGCCCCATAAAAGTTTCTCATAAAAGCTGTTGTTAATCTTTTTATTTTACTTCTTTTCTTGCACTCCTGAGAAATAGTTAAGGAAAAATACCTGCCCTGAAACACAACCTTGCAATATTTTTCCTGTGCTGCCACAGAGCTCCAAGAGTGAACACGAGCTGGCTAATAAATGCAGCACTCAGCCCCATACTGCTAATGGGATTGATGCTACGAGTGGCAGTGCTTATGATAATAAGGATGTTAATGAGAAGAGCTAGGCTGGTTCATGTTTTGTAAGAAAATGAATAAAAACAGCATTTGTCAACTGGGAAAAGACAAACAGTGGAAAGAAAAGTTATAATCCAAAAAATGGTATTCAGAAAAAGGAGACTGAAACTACAAAAACTACTGAAACTACAAAAACTACAGATATCAATGAAAAGTATTGTACATCAGTCCTATGTAATAAGGTCTTGCTTCTCCTGTTCATATTAATATTATCGATTATTTATTGAACAAAGAATAAGAATTTATGCAAGCATCCTCATTCCTGTGAAAATATTTTAAAAATAGGGTTAGGAGGTTGTAAGAGGAAAGATCAGAAGTCCAGAAGGAGTTCTATTGAGTTTAGATGGAGGTCTGCTGTCCCTAGCTTGTTTATAGGCTAATAAACTTCAGAGGTGCTTCAGATCTCATAAAGGAATAAAATGTCCAAAAAAAAGCTCCAATATTTTTATCATGGGAGAAGGATAAGATGTGGAATTTTTCATTCTATCTAGTCTGTGTGTGCATCTGCAGAGCTTTGCTTTATAACAAATCACCCCACAAAGACAAGGAACAAGCCCAAAAGCTCACTTACACATGCACTCAGGTTTACAGGGGTGATGTGAAAAAGCATGTGCCTCTTCCCGAAGCAGTTGCAGGTAACAGCTGGAAACATGGCTCAGGGATCATCTTGCCCTCTTGTTCCCTGCTAAAAGAGAGAGAATATAAATGCTCCTTAACTATGGTTAAAATTCACACTAGATCTACTGCATGCACACTAAAATCCACCACCGCAAAGACAGATTTTGAGCTGATAAATGCACTTATGTGCTATTTCTTTTTCTCTCTTTGATTAACATTAATTTTAATTAAACACTCAATAACAATGTTCCAGAATAAGAATCAAATGGAAGAGAGCAAGCAGAGCACTTGTCTTCAAAAAGAAAAAACCCACCAACCATTTTCTCTTGTATTAGGCCACACAGATTATTCCAGAGCTGATTTACACAGCAGACCTCTTTGAAATCAAGACTGTATTCCCTGGGACAGACTATTCTAGAAGCATCTTAAATTCTAGAGCTTGTAAGAGAAGTCCATAGGAGGAAGCATCATTGGCCCAGAGACAGACTTTGATTCATGTTTTTATCCTAATTTATGCAGTTTACAGAAAATATCACTGTAGACAGCACCAGCAGAAACCCAGATGAAAACAGCAACAATATTACTGCTGAGAGCCTTGTTATCACTCGGACTGTACGAATCTTGGATACTACACACAAGTATGGACAACATGGCCCAACACAGAAGCAGGACAGAGGCTGTTGTTCAACAAGAACAACAAGAAATTCAATAATTTTCCATTATCTTGTTGGGAATGGGGCTGAGTGCAGCTCAGACAAAAATCACACCGCCAGTTTCTTCCACCTGCCTAGTAATTTTAACGAAGACCTCATTGATACAATTGACATTAACACCTTGCACTGAATGAAGATATGAGACTGATGCCTCCAAGGGATGCACCTGATCCTACCAGGGCTTTCAGGAACGTCTAGGGGACACGCAGCCCTTGAGAAGCAGGAACAAAGCGCGTTGCCTTTTGCACTTAAAAATAAGTCACTTAATGGAAGGAAAGGGTGCAGGTGGCTCGTTTCCTGTGGGCCTGCGTGGCTCGAGTCCCAGCGCACGGCCGGGCAGGGACTCAGCCGCCTGACGTCCAGCCCCACCGGCCCCATCCGCCCGCACGGGAAGCAGAGCCCATTCCCAGCCCGGCATGCACGGATGCCGCCCCTGGCACAGGGTGACGCCTCTGGCGCCAAGCAAGGTGCCCCAAAGAGCAGCTTTTCTGAAAAAGGGGATTAAAAATGCCAGGTCCTCAGCTCACGCTCACCTGCTGACCCTGGCCAAGCTGCACGCTGCAGGAGCAAAGCACCGTGCCACCAGGTTAAAGCAGACCTGAGACGCTCCCCAAAAAGAAATCACAGTCAGCTGTAAGCGGTGCTTCTCGCAAACACATGAAGCATCCCTTGCATCTCTCTCTTCCTTGGTCTTGGTTAAAAGAACCTCCAATTTGAGCCACAAATCACTTCCCAACCCTGCCACTGTATTTAAAGCAGGGCTCACCTAGCAACCTACATGGGAGACAGCTTTTGTGAGCATTTTGCTAAAACACAAGTAGGAGAGCCCTGATTTACAAATAAGCCCCTCCACCTGATGCAAAAGATGCATAAGACACCTTGCAGTCTCCCGTGCACATCCCCTGTGCAGTGACGGCTGATAAATGGGTGGGTGAGCAAATCCAGGCCCCTTTGCAGCCCGACTCGCCTCCCTGCCTGACACTGCAAGGAAGCTACTGTCCCACTTCTGGCGCCGCAGCGGGAGGCCAAGGAACCGTCTGCGCTGCCATAAATCCAGCTTTTCCCAGCAAGATCAAGGAGGAGCAGGGCTGTGGGAGGCCTCCGTGGAGGCAGGGGAAGCTGCACCAAACGTGTGAAAACTAACTGCATGCATGCTCACATCTGATACGTCTGCACATATGGGCACAGCCAGCACTGCCCTCCTTGCATCCCACCAGATGCAGCTGGGAAGTCCCTTTTTTTGTGTCTGTGTGTGTCATTCTGCTCAAGTTGAGCTCTCAGGGTATAAGACAGGACTGCTCCTCTTGCTGCTGCTACGTGACATCCAGGCAGAGACCAGGAATGAAGCAAACTTTAGTGCTTAGCCATGGGGAGGCACACGCACCCAAATTGTGCTGGCTGTTTCAACATCCCTCTATAATGCACAGATTTGGTGGAAAGAGTGGGCAAAACTCCATGCCCGGTATGGTGCAGTCACAGGGATTCACCAGTCAGGATGCCAGGAATTCCCTTCCAGAAGCTGCTGCAAACACGGGACGAGTCTCGCTCCTCCTCACTAGCACATCCCCTAGCTCACTGCGGGGATGCTCAGCCTGGCAATGCTGAAAGCTGTGCAAGGCAACCCAGGGGAAACGCTCACCTCGACTGCACCGATTCTTTTGCTTCTGAAGAGACAGTAGCGGCAGTTTAACTCCATTTCTGTTTCCAGTGCCAGAAAACACAAATCGTTTCAGAAAGAATCTTTCATTCAAAAATCTTTATTTTTTCTCCCTTCAAATTTGCTTGAAATCTGTGACCAAGAACTGCAATTTCTTTCGTCTTAGTTTCCTCGTGCTCAGCTCTATGACAATTTGTGACATGAGCAGGACACTTCTTTTCCACTTCTGGCTGAGGATTGAGCCTAGATTAATTTAAACAGCTACTTAAGATTTAGAGCTTATAAGTGAAAAATGAGCACATGACAATATGGAAATATGTTTTTCCTCATTAATATTTTTTATATTATTTCCCAGGACCATGTCTAAGCTGATGACAGCACAACATACATACTTTGTTAACTACGGCCTGGCATTTACTATTTTCTGTAAATCAAAAGGGGGAGGAAACAGTTCAGATTCATTTAACACTCTTCAAAATTAAATGCATCACAGTGTGGCCAAGCATAAAAACAGACCCCAGCTTTCATCAGGTTCTCTCTTCCCTTTTTGGAGGATTAATAATCTCTCATGCAAGAGCTATTGTCTTATTACTACTAGACTATTAAAAAAAATCCGATTTCTGCAACGTGTGTGAACTGAGGGTGGAGAGGATTTTTATTTATAAGTAGTTTATATTCACACTATGTCCAGGTGAAACATTTCCTTACCTGAGGATCATCTTCTGCACAACTACCCAACGAAAAGAAGTCAAATGAAGCCAAGGCTCATTTACTTCTTTTCATGCCTATCTGGAGAAGATTTTCATTGGAAAAGAGCCCTGCTTGCAGGGGCTGCCAGCTTTGTTATTAATAGCTATTCCCTGGCATTCTTCTAGCCATTGCACAATTATTCCACCAGCAGAACAGGTCTTTACCACGTGAGCAGAGGTGGCCGATTCAAGAGGGTGGACAGGGTATCTCCAGGACTAATGGTGTGGAACGAGTCAATCCGTTACCTGCAAGAACTACCTAGGAACAATAAAGGCCAAACTCGCAAAGTGCAATCAAGTACATTCTTCTGGGTCATTAAAGAAATATTCAGCTTGATGCAGCTGAGGTACAAAAGCTCTCTGTATCCTTCTTCTGCCAAGCATGGAGGAATGCCTTGCTCTAAATGATTTACAGAAACTCCCATATGCCAAAGACATATCATTTACATGGAATTCAGGCACATCCATGCAATCACTGCTTACAGATAATTATATGAAAAATCAGAGGGGGAAAAAACTAAATGGAGTCAGGCAGCTTATCAGTAATCAAGGTTTATTTTAGTTCCTCTGAAAGAAACCTATGGACATTGGCAAAGTGTTTTTCTACTAGTGGGACAGACACACGAACAATGAAATATACTCCTTCATTTTGATTCCACCCAGGTCTACATCTAGGGGAAAATTACACAAAACCATTTTTAATAAAAATGGTAGAAATGGGTGAAAAATTTGAGCAAGCTTGAATTTATTTTCCTTTCCTTGCTGCTCTCAAAATTCTGCCCCCAAAGATCTCTAGCAATTGTCTAAATCACATTTCTTTCTACACATATTATTAACTGTCCAACAGAAGTTAACTAAGCTTATACTGTATGTCACTTAATGGTACTGGTGTCCTCACATATTAAAAATCAATTCTCTTTCACATCATGCAACCTCAACTTTTAAAAAAATAGTGTTAATTTGAGTTGTCCTGCTAATTAGAGGATCTACATCTCCATTATTCTAAACCAATTACTCGGATTTGCTCAGGGATACTAACAGCATCACGTTCACAGCTATTTTAATAGAGGCCAGATTGCGCCTAGCTCTAGTACTCCAAAACTTTAATGAATTTATCCCACAATATCCACGGAAGACAATTAAGTGCCTTTATGCCCATTTGCTGTCGGGGAGCTGGACCTCAGAGGCAGAGTGGTTTAGATTCCCACGGAAACATCACACCACGTTTACGTGGTCCATGGTTTGGTGGCCAGTGCCACACCATGGTGGTCACAACGGGACTGAGATGCGAGTCTCCTGGGCTTCCTCATCTCTGCTGCAACGCTCCCTGTCCCCAGGCTGCTGTGGGGGAAAAGGGACCAGAACTCATCTTGGAAGCTCTTCTGCACCTCCCACGAGGGCTCTCTGTGCTTCATCACGTCTCCAGGGCACTCAGGCACCTGGCTTTACCATAGGCACAAGCCCTAAGGGTCTGTAACATATGGGCATGGGGAAAAACAGAAAGCAAGAGACTACTGGAGTTTTGCCTGCAGCAGGGGAAGGAGCTTGCCTACGGGGAGCTGCTCTTTCAGAGCTATTTGAGGAAATAATAAACAAAATGCTCCGTTGTTAATAATTTCTGTGGACCGTGATGCTTTGCAGTGCAGAGGAGTAGATGCACTCCCTGCCCAAGAAGACTTCCTACATACTTTCCATCTGAAGAAACACACTTTCATTTAGCAACAACAAAAAGATAGAAGGCAATTCCTTAGCTGTCAAGCTTTCTCTGCACCAGGAATAGCCCCATCGTCATCTTAGGTGTGTAAGGATTCAAATGGTTTTAACACTTGGGCTTTCTTTTGCAAATTGAATTAAAATGGCCCGGAACCAATACTGGGAAGGACAAAGGTCAAGGCTTTATTTATATAATACAAGGATGTAATGCAATAACCGGCTGTTTGAGACACGTAAGTAAGAGATCAGGGACAAAGCTAGAGACAGGATGTCAGCACTGCACAGGGAATTAGCCGTGCACCTCCCTCCCATTAATTACAGATACACACATCCGAATCATTATACAGCATTATGAAAATGTACCAAGCAATATCTATGATTCATACTCGACCATTAACAATGCAGCACGAAGTGGAAAACGACTGTGCTCTTCTGGCACCATTAGGTAACCATAGCTGTGTGTGCCTTATGTCCCCTCGGAAATGCAGTAGCAACTATGGAACAACATGGTAGGAAAGTAATGTTCCTTAGAGCCAAAGTGACATGTTTTATAATATTGCTCTAAAAGGACTAAGTGTTCCCATTCTGGTCGTTAGTCACCAACATTATATAGACAAAGCCTTAACGTGAAGTAAAAATTAAAAGTTAAAACCATAGGGGGTATTTCATATCTGTCAGAGCAAAGGATTTACAAGTTCAAAAAAAAATCCTAAAAAGTTCAAGTTCTAAATCCCACTCGCATGCAAAGCATCTTACATGCTTAAACATGAAGCACATCCTACATCTCTACACTCACCAAAGCACATCTACATCTTCTTGGAGCCCATCCTAAAAAGCTTTCAGGACAAGAGCACATTTTCATTAACTACCAAACAATCTCTCTGCATTGTTATCATGCAGAAAATAAGAACACAGTTTTACCCACAAAAATGAAGAGAAGAAAAATATTTTACTTTCCTAATGTTAGCGATGCCTGTAAAGGACAAATTGCCCTACTTATCAGGATTAATAACACTCATTACTGATGTTAATAAAAAGCTGATCACTGAAAGCCTAAGTGGCCGGAGTCAGAATGCTCTTCAGAAAGCCAAGCACCTTTTCCAGGAATTGGCATCTCCTGCAACAGGCTCCTTGCTCATACAAGGTCTGCACAAAATTGCTTCTCATAGCAAAGGGATAATTTGCGAGGCAACGAAAATTTACTGAAAACATGGGAAAGGAGAATACTACATACTAAAATCATATGCAATTATTTCCTGCAAATAACTAAGGAAATTTTCTGACAACACAAAAATATAATTACTTTGTTTGGATCCACTACAAATATATATAATTTTAATGGAAGCACTGCATCACATTCAAAGGCTGTTCTTTCAGTGTGTATGAGACAAAAGCCATCTTATAATAAAATGTATTTGAGACTTTTTAGCATAAAGTTATTGACATTTGACTGCGTCTTCATAACAAATGAAAACTTGGAGCACTGATCAAAGGCTTTAAAATAGTGAATACCGTAATTAAATTGCCAGGTAGCCTTTGGCAGATATTTATGTCTATTAGTGTAGTACATGACTAACAAAAAAGAACCATTAAAGCTCTTCTGGTAACCAGGTGTAGCCTACTTTCCCAGGAGCAATGTCCCACAGGCAGCACATGATGACTAATATTCTTTAACTCAAACAAACTGCACCTCCTAAGCCAAGAGGAAACAGAGCCAAGAATCTACCCTTCAGCTGAGCTGTTTTACAGATGAAATCACCAACTATGACTCTTGTTCACCCAAAGAGTCCTGAAGGAAGTTGTACTTGGAACTAGAAACTCTTTGACTACTCCTAGTCATCAAAACTCTCCAGGAAGAGTTAGGTCCAACATACACTGATTATTGCAATCAGTGCTCCATAGCCAGCAGCAATGAAAATCAGGATAAGCTTTCATATATGTAAGAAGTCCTGGCCAGCTAGAAAGCTCTGCTAGAACCGCACAGCTGAGATGGAAAGAGCTAGAGCTAATGCACTTGCCCTTGACCACAATGGTGAAAATAGACCTATACCACCTGCCATCAAGAATGCTTTCTTCCTTGCACACGCACATTGTCCCTATAGCTAAAGGTCAGACAACAACCTTCCTAAGAATCTATTTTACTGATGTTTCAATATATAGATTTGGATAGAATACTTAATCCTGAGACTCTTAAAAAAAAGCTTGTATCCTCAGAAATGGAAGATGATCTTTTATGCCTCACAGTTCAGATGAGGGTAAAGAGCAAAAGCTTTCCAAATGAAAAGGATATGATATTCTCTGTATTTGGTTCCTCTAAACAGGATGGAAAGGTAAACCACAGCTTTCTGAAACCACAGCAACTGAAAGCCCTTTCAGCCAGTTTTTCCCCTGTATCCGAACAAGAATAGAGCAATTACACAAGTTCTAAACAATGTCTAAGGAGCTTGGCAACATTGCTGCACATGAAGATGATCACTTATGAAAAAACAAGTTTTATAGCCAGATGGGGGCTGCTGGACTCACCATGAGCTTGCGTTTAAACAAAAAAAGGGAAGTGAGAGGAAAGTGAATGAATAGAATAATGCAACTCAAAGTAGGAGGCATGAAGAGTACAAAGAAAAGTTCTTTATCATTGCTCATCACCGAAATATTTGACCTTTCCACATACGATGAAGATTTAAACTCAATATTGACAGAGGAAACCATTCTTCCAGCTCTGCAAAGAGAAACTAACTCTCAAAATACAGCTAAGAAGTGGGAACCCCCCAGCGCTGGGCATTCCCTAGCTCAATGCCCGTCCTGTGCGTGCGGATGCTTTGGGGGCAGGACTTGTGCCCGCACTATGGTGAGCACAAAGGGCCCCGTGTTTGCGTTGGGCCTCTGGCTGCTATTGTCATAGACAATAGCACAAATGCTGCTCACATTCTTTCTGCAGCACGCAGCAAAGCTAGGAAATGAACTCCAACAATCCATACCGAGGTCTAGTGTGCCCTAACCAACAAGTCCTCCTTGAAAAGCCTCTGTAATAGAAGAAACAGAAGTGGAAGCAGAAGGCAGTGACAGAAGGAAACAGAGAACAGACAGAACTTCACACAGATCTATCTCCATAGGAGTCTTCTGCTGCCCCAGGCGCCAAACTGTTGGAACACAAGAAAGGTCATAAAACACAAACCACCAACACAAACTTAAATCAAACTGCACCACGCGGCTCATTCCCGGAGAATATAGATGGATGCAGCACGAGAGTAGGAAAGTAGTGACACGAACATCTTGTTTAAATGAACACATCATATGAACTTTAATTACAAAAAAGGAAAACCTAATTGACTCCAATGCACAAAGTAATTCAAGAGCTTATTGGAAGGAGCGAGCAAAGCTATTATATTCTAAGAGTGTGTGTTTTATCATCTCGTCCTTTTGAACTGCAAACCAACAAGACTGAGGGGATTTAGAACATGACCATGTTAAGAGATGCCTATGAGAATAGATACTTCAGAAGAAAACGGAGAACTCTTGAAACATCAGCACAACTGTTTCTTGGGGAGTTTCTCCAAGAAGCAGGCAATTCGCTCAGAAACCATCAGGAGGGGGGAATAGCATTTCCACACTAACAGAGCACATAGCCAAGTAACCCCAAAGCAGAATTTGCCTCTTGCAACTTTTAATTGGCCCAGACATGTGAATGAAAAGCTTTGCTTGTGATTATGGGGTTGTGTAATCACACTCTCCCTCAGTACCTATTTATAAATGAACAGTTTGCTCCCAGGGAGGGCAAAATCCAGGCCTTTCCAAAACCAGCTGCATAAATCCTGTTGACTTTGAGAGGTCTCTGATTTCACTGGATGAAATATAATGCTGTAGCACAAAAATGAGTGACATATATATGCTGCATGAAGGGGGAAAATCACTTGGGTACTGGCATTTTCCATGAGATTGATTAATCCTTCTAGAAGCGGAGATCTTTGCAGCAGATCTGTGGTAATTTACAAATTTCTGGCTTATGCTCCCTCCTGCCTATTCCCAACTACTCTGACAGCTACTCCATTGTGATTTTTGGTTAGAATTACCTCAGTACTAGAGGATACTTTTCATCCTGATGTGGATAGGGGATCATTCCCGCCGTCCTCCTTGAAGCATAATGCCCCCTCTTCCAACTGCACACCTTTGAGTCCCTACCAAGGACTTTTCTGCTTGTGCGTGTCTATCCCTCCACTGCTTCACCTAATTTTAAATGTCTTGCAGCTAAAATAAACCCAAACTTTATTATAGCGTTCACAAAGTTTTTGTGCACGTAAAGTATAAAGCAAGAGAGATGGATTCTTCACGCTGTGTTTGGAGGAATCCAAAGCAAGAGAGATGGATTCTTCACGCTACGTTTGGAGGAATCCACGGACTAGGTTCTCTTTTGGGACAGCCCAGCAATATCCAAGAGCGCTCTTACAAACTGAAAACCCAGAGCAGGGCAGAGCAGCACCTTGGTGCCAATGGGACCATGCCAAGCCTGGTCCAAACAGACGCCCAGCCTCCTCCCTCAGGCAAAACTCGGCCAGGTTACTAGGACAGAGAGCAGCCACGGTCAAACAGCCATTCGGCGGCTTAATGAGGTGGCTCGTTCCCATTCTTTGCAGACAGGTGCCTAACCTCAAGCAAAACCGTCACCACAATTGGAACTAATTGGAGCCCTTTTCGCTAGGCTCAGCGGGGAAAGCCGGGAGGGGAAGGGCGCAGAGGAAGGGCAGCCTGGGCACAGATGCGGTCCCCTCCATGGCCCAGCTGGGGCACAATGGCCTGGAGAAGTTTCACACTGCTGCCCGCTCCACGCTACCCAGAAAAGCAGGACACGAGCCCCTCAGTTGTCAATCAGCTGACAAACAATTAAAATTTAAAATAAGCCCAAGAGTGCAGCTGATGTCAGATATTATGAAAATAGCTGTTCTTTTTAAGACAGCAGCATTACCTCCCTGTTGTTACAGACTCCCTTCCACCTTTCTTGTTCCATTCCTCATCAGCTGCTGTGGCTCAGGTCTCATAATAGAAAATCCTGTGCTTGTCTTGGTCTCCTCACCACACACAGAGCAGGAATGTGGAGCAGCATTATTGTTCAGGGCACTTCAGGACTCAATGTTCCGCTGAAGTGAGTTGTGTTTCTTTTTAAAAGCATTATTATTTAATGCTTTGATTAAAAATAATGCTAACATCCAAGAAGAGGCACTTGTGACACACTGCCCTATTAAATTAAATTTTCGAATGCTCCAGCACAGAGCCCATGAAATGGAGGACACTTAATTGTACTTGCTGATGCGCAGAGGGATCTTTACCTCCGGCCAAATCCTTTAATTTTTAATACAGCTGAGACTCTCCAGTACATCCTCTATTCCCAGAGGGCAGCATTGCCAATGTGCAGTCTTCACCAGCTCATGAAAACCACAGGTTAGGACAACTCTTACTGCAACCCCAGACCTGTAATCCCAGAACGAGGGTGTGTGCATATTCCTGAGGCACTTCCCAGAGCCAAGTGAGTTGTTTCCCCTCTGCAACCAAGGGACAAAGCTTTTGGCCAAGACTGTTACTGGTGTAGGAATGATGAAACCGTTCCAGTTCTGTGCCCAGGCTTAAGCCATCCAGAAAGCTCCAAGACCAATGTTTGCTCCAAGGACTTGCCACTTTTTCCAGCTACAACTGTATAACAGAACAACACTAAACCATAAATATCAATCTTCTAACACTCCATTAGCGATACAGCACCATAATATTTAAACAAAAATGTGCAAGCCTATTATTTGGCTCAAAAATTATATTCTAAAGATCATCTGCAAGAGCTTGGGAGTATCCTGCTTAATGTAGCACGTGGAAGGACTCATACAGATCCTTGCTCTGCATTCTCTTAAGAGCTCTTTATTGCTTACCGGATCACTGGCTATTTTAAAGAATTATCATACTCAAATTCCAGCTCCTATCACCACCTGGGAATACTGCAGCTGGGCTTTGCTTCTAGAGAAGGGTGCATGCATGTGTGTGAGCACGCAGCTCCACAGACCTAGAGCCATAGCTCCAGGGAAAGTAAAACTTCAGTTTAAGTCTAGTTTTAAGGAATCCAGGGTGTTTCTCAGCACCTTGTTAGTGTTAAACCTGTACAGGAAACTAAACCCTCCAATAAGTTCCACTGGTTGCCCAAAACATTGATAAAGATCAACCTTCCTGGCAATGCACCTGCTGATTTTCCATTTCCCGAATGAACTCACCAGGGTGAAGGGCTCTGCACAGAGGAACGGGGCTGAGCGAGAGCTGCCAAGCAGTTCATGCATGACTCTGAAGCCATCTAATAATTAGAAGCATTCTATGATTCTAATGCCTCTGTGCCACACGCACCGCATGAACGTCCCCGCTCCCACCTTCTTGCCACCTTGTGCATTTTCAGTGTGAACTCTTCGAAATAGTGCTATCTCTCTTAGCTCATAAAAGTATGTCAGCTAACACAAATGGAGGCTTTGATAAAAGACTAGTTGTAATGGGCTGTACCCTGAGCCTTTCCCAACACAGCAAGGCGGGGAGAGCTTCCAAGAACTACAAAATAACATGGCACTAAATGCTCATGAAAGAAATACCAGCAAGGGCAAGAAAAACTTGATCTCTCTGATCAAGTGTCTTTTTTCTTTTGCTTTTGTTTTTTTCCTTTTACCTGTGTTTTATTAAGAATCAAGGTTGGCGATTTGTACTATGAGAGCAAAACCAAAGGAACTGAGTGCTGTATACATGTGGATCTAAAACATTGCCTTTGATGGCTCATTAGCTGCATGTGGCTACATGTAGCACTGCTTGACTTAGATATATAGCCCAGGACTTAATTCCAGAATAATTTCAAAGGCATTAAATCGAATGCTTGCCCTTTTCACCATGGTATTTAAATGGTACTCTGTGTGCCAAGTTCAAAGAAAAAAGAGAAGAGGAAACGCAGATGCTGTATTGCTGGAACATGTGCTAAACTCTAAAATGTTAAACATTTATTAGATTTTTTTTTTCTAAACAAGATAGTGGTAAACCAGTTGTTACTCCAATTATATTTCTTTGCTACAGGGGAAAAAAAGAAAAAGTTTTATAAATAATGCTCGAAGAGACAGCAAACAATATCTTGTTCAGTAAGGCTTGATGATGAGAGTGGTTTTAGGCTACAAGAACTGCTCAGTTTTATGCTGATTCATCAAAATAACTAAGGCTAAAAGCCTCTCTGAGCAGAAGTGGGATCAACCCCTGGCTAGACCAGAAATCACAGGCTCCCAGCTTTGCAGGCTCAGGCCCCTCGCCCCCTTGCTTTGTCTTAAATGTGGGGGTTTTGAGCAGCCACGATGAAAAACAGAAAAAGATGCAAGAGACAGAATCTGCTTGCATCCTGGAGCCTTTTCCAGAGTTCAGCTACCAGGACCAGGATCAAGCTGCAAACCCTTCAGCTGGCCCTGCATGGATGAGGGAGCTAAGGTGGACAATCCCCCAGAAAGGGGGAATTTATATTTTAATGTTTGAAGCTTCTCTTCTCTTTCAAATTGGTTTGAGATGGTCAATAGACTGAGCTTCAAGGGCAAAGAGGCAGGTAGAGCCTGCCTGTCCTTCCTTAGAGCTTTGCTCAGGGCCACCCCATCCACATCAGCATCTCTTATTCTCGTTACCCAGCTTGGGCTCTCAAGGGCCTGAATGACCTCCAGATTCTCTCCCCCTTCTTGGTACTGCACGTGCAGTGATATTGCCCCTTGATTTCCTACTTACCCAGTTATCCAGGCAGCATTATAGCTAGATGTCATGCATTTTTTTTACATAATAATTTAAAAATATTATATCTTTTTAATATTAATCTTCTGTAGGCCTTAAGTCTACCTGAGCTGCAGTTCTTTACTATGAAAAAGATGTCTAGAGAAAAATGCAATTAAAATAAGATCCTGGTCCTAGAAGCTATTGAAATACAAACAGTAAATAAACCAAAAATATACATAAAAGTCCAAAATCCGTCTCAAAGAATTACTTGTGAGGCAGTTTAGTTCAAAGTAAAAATAAAAAAAAGCAATAATGAAAACAACCATTCAACTCAGACTCGTGAAAGCTACCCTGTCTTCAGTCTGCTAGTAGAACAGCCTTAACAAAGGTGCAGATTTATTTCATTTGTCTGAAAATACTCATGTGCACATAGTGACTCTTTCTGTGGAAAAGATGCGCAAAGGAGCAGGTATCTGCACACATAGGGTACACCTGGATTTGGCTTTCTGCTGAGCAGTGGTGGGGAAATATAGAGGATCATAAGTAAGGTCGCCCAAAATGATTTTTTCCTGGCTGAATCCTGGTTTTATATAATTTAATTATGTTACTTCTAACCACTGAATATCAGTAGTTTTCTTGGCTATTTAGTAACTAATGAGAGCTTTTTGCAATTGAAGTATTTTATCATGTATAAAGACTTGAGACGAAACCTCACATTGCAAAAGGCAGCCTCTCTCTCACCATGAGTATTCAGACTTATCTTGGAGCTTCATTGGGTTTTACAGTTGAGATCTGAGTTTAGCATAAGATACGCTGTATAATACCTAACTTTTGGTGTAGCTCAAATGCCCTATCAAAGGTATTTCATCCTTTCACCCAGACCATGGGCAGTTTTAACTGGAACATCACCTGCAGGTGAAACCTGCAGTAACAGCCCTGCACAGTTTTACCAAGATTTGATATTTTATGCACTCAGAGGAAGCTGCAGCATCAAGCAAGTAGAGTGTAAAGTTCTGCTTTTCCTGGTATATTGATGCACCAAGTTCTAGTGTTTGGGGCAAATGATTTATTGACACGGGGTTATCCAGAGGTTTAATTTGTCATGCCTCTCAAACACTCCCTTTGTTTCATCCTTAATTCATAGGAGACGGCACGCTACACATGACTGGCAGTGAATGCAATGAAAGAGCCTCCCTTTGCCCAGTATCAATTCATTTTTTCAGACTCCTCCAGCTAAATATCAATGATTCCCCAGGATGCACAAAGCCTCTTTAAGACCCTGTCAAAGATGTCAGCCTTCCTTTTCCTATTGCTATTAGACACAGTCTCTGCATTTAGATTGCCCAGACTGGTTTGTACATCAATCCCATCCCTTCTCTATTTATAAAATATCAAGTGTTTTGATCCAACAGTCTAACAGCCACAGAGTCTTCTTCATCTTCCAAGAAGGAGAGGCCTGATCCATTCACACCTTTGCTGTTGAGGGCTGGATTATCCCAGCACCTAGAACCAGGTCCTGTTCTGTCCTCACACTGGACAGCTAAGAGCAAAGGAAGAGACACTAGATATACTTGGAGCTGAAACAAGGTGTCCAAAGTGGTTTGCTTTCACAGAAAACAAAATAATCGATCAACTTGAGAGCACTGCATCAAACTCTGAATTCCTGTAGGGTCCATGCAAACATACTTGACCACTATATTCAGGAAGGACCCAAGACCTTTATGTTTGATAAGGAAAAGTGGAAGACTTTGTAGCTTCATATATAATAACTTTAAGAAAAAGAGGCAAGAAGCTTACAAAGACACAAGAAGTTTTTGGTGAGGAGTATCAAGAAGGAAAAGAACAAACAAAAAATGACCATGTTTTGTTTCTGCCCGGGAAAGAGAAAGTACTGTCCAAACTAGGGGGAAAGGTCTATGAGAGTGCATGGATAAGAACCCAAGGACCTGAGTAAGCAAAACAATTTGGCACATTAAGGCCTAAATCAAGCAAGGTACAAATGTAAGGTAATTAGAGAAAGAGAATTAGCAGGTCAGGTTCTCTGTTCCTTTAGAGAAAAAGGATGCTCAGAATTTCCCATTTTGCAGAGTACCCAGGGGCAGGGAGGGCAATGGCCCAGACAGTGCAGGATTTCTGCTCCTGTTTTTGCTCCTCTGCTGTGTGGGGCTACCGGCTCTTTCCCATTGCGTGCTTGGAAGTCCACGCCAGATTATGAGCCCTGTTTGTCTCAACAGGAGCAGCCTTTACAGCAGTGTAAATATTAGAGTAGTGCACAATGGTTATCTTGTAACCGTTAGAAAAGGATTTTAAAAGTGCTTTTTATTTTCCCCCCTCGGCCACTGCAGTCAGAATTAAAAGAATTAAGAAAACTAAGACAAGCAAAAATTACTTCACGTAGCAGAATATGAAAATTCAGGGCAGAAAATTTAGGAATTCTTAACATTCTCGATCATGTAATGCATGAGAGAGTAGTCCTTAATTCCACTCTTGCTTGCTCTTTCTTTAATGTTGGCTTTTCCTGTCAGGGCAGATAAAAATTTGATTTCAGCATTTTATGCTGTTGAAATGTTCACTTCCACTTATTTCATACTCTGTAGGCAGTGAGTTTTTAGACAGATTTGCCCATTATTGCATAAAACTAAAAAACGATGATGGAAAATTACTCAAGAACATGTGGAAGAGCATAGCACTTGCATCAGAAATAGGTTTACAGGATGGGAAACTTAATCAGAAAAGCAGAGCAGGAGAGAGAAAGCATATCTAAAAGATGTATGTTCCCATATATACATTCAGATCCCAGCACCCAGGTCACTCAACCCAGTAGAAATTGATTCTAAACAGTTTCAAACCCAGGATGCAGCGAGCGGTTGCAAGCAGCAGCAGCCATTGATAATAGATTTGAGAAGGGAAAGATAAGGACCATCTCTTTTTTATAAATATTTGTACATCATTAGGAGAAATGGAACATAAATACCAGACAAAGTTTGCTGATCATTTAAAAACTGAAGATTAACCATTTGCTTTATCTGCAGCTGAGATACTGTGGCTGCTGTAGAATGCCATAAAGAAAAAGAATCCTGCCAATAATTAAAATGACCGTTAACTAGAATGAAAAAGAAAAATGCAGAGTTTGAAGTAAAGTATTTGCAAGCAAAGCAAAAAGAGATGCAAAAATTCCAAGCTGGAAACACAGGCCCCAAAAACCATCTCCTGAGAGGCTTTACTAGTTATAGCTCTCATGAAGTCCTTACAATTTTCCACTCTATGTCTGAATGCAAATGGGTCCAGAGAGTGCATTAACAAAAGGCATCATCCCAGTCCAAGTGATGCAGTGGCTTTACACAGGGCAGGTGATGTGTGCATGCTGCCCTGATTGCCTTCCTTAGGAAGGCTGGTATTGTATTAAAACAAGAATTCTCAGCATGGGCTTCGCGAGCTGGGATCAAGGAGCTGTGTCTTTCCTTCGCTGCCAAGGACAAAGTCCTCTTGGTAAAGCACAGCTGAAACGGGAGGAAGTTCCAATCAAAGCATGGGAAAGAAGAGCTTTGCTGGGCTCACTGAATAGCAAAGGCAGAATAGCTAAGCACTAAAGCAGCAGAAGCAAGGGGATGGATGCAGCTTCTGCAGATATGGTGCTTTACCAATGCAATAAGATGAAATAAGCTGAACTGTATTTTAACTTGTTTGGGCCCCGACCAAAAAGCTATTGTCTAAAAAATCCTGACAAACTTAAAGTTCGTGTTTCCTAAGTTTGAGTGGCTCAAAAACAAAAACACACACAAAAAACCCACAAAACCATGAGGGCAGAGAGAACAGGGCACTGAAGCAGAACTCCATAAGGGAATGGACACAGTATTGCACGCAGAGTAAGCTGCCAAGCAAGGTTATCACAAATAAGGGATAAAGACAAATTTAAAGACACACCTGGAGACTTATGACAAGAGCAGCTTAAAGAACATGGGATAAACTTTTAATGGAATATTCTTAATGGGGCAAAATTGTTAGGTCCCGTCAGACAAGAGGCCATAATTCCTTATCTTGCAAGGAATACATCACTAAAGCCAAAAAATTCCCCTCCAAAAAGCCAGGCTAAAGAGGCACTGGCAGAAAGATTCAGGCAGCAACTACCTGCTGCTATTGCAAGCACACCCCCTTTGGCATCAGAGAGCATGGAGTACTTTGTTTTCCTTTTATTACAGAGGTTTTTATTCACCCCAAAGGGTCTGTTCCCTCCAGGAAGGCATCAGTGTCAGCAAGTAGATAGGAAGCAAATAGAAAAATGGCCACCTATATATTATCGCTTTGACACCAAACTACACCCCAAGAGAAGATTTGCTGGAGAAAGGGAAAAAAAAAACAAACCAAAACAAAAAACCTCCAAGAACACCTCAGAAAAGCTGTAGGAAACTACCAGACAACAAAGTCTAACAGTGTGGAATCTTCCCAAAGTCACCAAAGTTAATAGGTCTCCAACTGCTCCAAGCTGTTCAAGCTGGCAGCAAGAAGCACAGATATCTCTAGAGCACTCAGGGAAGCAAAAAAGCACCTGGTTTTATCCAAATGCAGGAGGAAATGCTTCCTGAATTCACGACCATAACAGTGTGTTACATGCGACACACATGGAGGTTACTGGCCAGGCTTTGGCTGCATCTTTTGAGTTGCATCCAACCCAAGCAAACTCTACGCCTTCCTCAAGCCAAAGTCCAAGCAGAAACCACAGCTTGGAACACATGTGTGGTGGGGACCAAGTCTGAGTTTTGCAGATGTTGAGTGGCAAGGCTGAGCCTGCCAGTGCTTGGCACCTTCTTGGAGGGTCCAGAAGGCTGCATTTTTACTGAGAGTCTCATATCACGCTGCTACATCTCTGCAGAGCAAACAGCTCTCATCTGGATCTTCCCTCGAGCAGTATTTAAAGCTTGAGCTTCTGGGCATCACAAGACTGGCCCTGAGTCTAAGACAGCCTGAGCCTCTAACTGCACTTTTCAATGACCACTTGGGAAAGCATTGTTGTTGACTGAATACTCTTGTAAATCACGAATTGCTGTTTTTCCACACAGAATGCCTATAAGTCAAAGCCTTGTTTAGAGGCAGGAGCAGCCTGGCATTCCGAGCCACACAAAAAGCTCATAGATTCCGATATACCTATGAACAGTAGGACAAAATTTACAGGAACATTTTTCACTTGGAGGTCTGAGAAATCCATACACCCTCTCTACAGACATCCCAGGAACCAGGACAAGCGATAGGATAGCAGTCAGCCTGTTCTTAGGGAGAAATACAGGGTATTTCTCATCAAAGCACCACTAGTGTAAATAAAAGAGACTACTGTACATCATCCCTGCCAGAGGTGGTTGTAAGGCGAGCTAAAATGCGGGGCTGCTCAGACTCAGCATGAGAGTCGAGTCCTGGAGAGGGATCTGGAAAATGCCACGAGTGACAGCACAGGGGAGCAAGGGGAGAAGGAAGGAGCTGGGTTTAAATCACCAAGACACCAAGCAAGGAGCAGTAGTCTTCAGTCATCATCCTTGCAGTGTGCTGCAGATTTACCCTGCACAACAGTGCTCTCCTTCCGTGCCAGGGCACCCAGAGATGCATTAGCTGCAAGGGGACCTCAGCAGGCTCATCTGGCCCTGGCTGGTCTTAGAAGAACATTATCTTATTAAAAATCACCAGAAGTTTATCCCTGCAGCTTACGATAATCAGTGCAGAAGACACTTAGGCCCTAATGCTCCCCCTTGCTAATCCCGTCGAGCTGCATTCTTCCTCAGTGGCCAAAATCCTCCTTCCACAAGGGAGAAACAGACAGATCCCACCTATCTTGAGCCATCCAAACACAAGGCATTTAGTGCAAAATTTCAGCCCAGGCTCCCACGCTGGTCAGGCAGCACAGACAGAAATCCAGCAGACATGGATTATAAAAGACAACAGCTCCGGCAGGGAAACACCTCTTCCTTGGCATTGCATGCAGTTGCAGAAGCAGCTAGAAGCTTCTAGCTGCAACACATCATGAAGCACCCAAAGAGCAATTTCCATATCTTATACTTAGCACACACTCAATTGCCTTGTTAATGTGAAACCCAAAGAACAAAAACATAAATCACTTCACCCACACAACCCTCCCAAAGGTCAAGTGACTCCAGTTTATTCCAAAAGAACAGTTTGTACAAAACTAATTACATAGTTTAGAAGTTTTACAGCAAAGCCCTGAATCATTATATAACAAATTCAGGCTAGTATCATCAAGAAAGTCACAAAAGTTTTCGATTAAGAACAATCTCAGTATCAAGGAATGAATTTATTGCTTGGCTCACAAATCAGACATTTTATGTAGACTTCCATAAGAGGACCAGTCAAATCAAACCGGCCTCAAAGTTTGAAATTTGCCTTTTTTTGTTATTTACATGCATAACAAGAGAATCGCTGAGGATGGACACCCACAGAGCACTAGCAGCAGAAGAGAAACTATGTAATGCGAAGCAGAAATATGATATATGAGTGGCACAAAAGCAATGCACAAAGAAAAAGCCTGCACAATCCTGAAATTACTTTTTGAGCCAAGACTGCTCCCTATATGTCAGGAAGCCTCGCCAGAGATGATTACTTTAAAGCAAGCAAGGTGCTCTTGATTTCCAGTACTCCCTCTAGTTACTCCGTGGAGGGGTTTTCTCACTCCTCAGTATTATTTCATTCACACACCAGTCCAGAAAACACATGAGTTAAACTTTCTGCCTGCAGCATGGGGCAGGAAGGGAGGAAACTTCACTCTTAGATGCTTTAGCTATCCAAAGATTTATTTTTTCCTCTTGCAACAGCATGCCTGCTTAGGTTAAAATAAATAAAAATTATGGAATTGAGCAGTATCTTGGTTTTCAGCAGACAGGGAAGTTAAAAACATTGCTGCTGTGGGGGCTCCCTTTCCTAAAGGATGTGAATAGCTGAAATTTGACATAGCTCCAAAATGTTTTCTTCTCTGAGAACCCAGGATTATAACAGGCTATGGTTTGCCTACAAGGCCATCAAGGCATCCTCTGCAGCAGGGAGTTCTGCTCAGCCCTGGTTTAGATCCAATCCAGAGTCAAAGAGGAAGCATTTTTGGACATCAAGATACGCACAAAAAGATCTGCTCTAGGCAAGCAGTCAGGCTTTTCCTCCCTTCATAGCTCCAGACTGCCTCTGCTATATTGATTTTGGCACTCAAATTAACAGTTTTTAGTCCTTATTTACATTGTTATATTTTTGTCATTCCTCTAACATTAAACATGAACCTAAACATCTTCTGTGGTACCTACAACATCAGCTAATAATCATTACAAGGAGGAGAGAAAAAAAAAAAAAAAAAAAAAAAAAAGGATGTGCAGGATAGCAGATGTAGAAAGCTTGGATATAGTCTTGTTTACTCTCTCTCTCTCCAGGAAATAACTACCATTGCGGTGAAATCACAGCAAAACTTAAAAAGCCTAACACATCAGTAATGCAGGTAACTCACTGCCAGAAACTATTTTGTGTGAGTGGTTTTTTCTCCTCTCTCTCTCCTAAATTTAAAGCAGTATCAACTGCAGTGTTAGCATATCAGAAAATAAAGGTTCCATTTAAACACTCAATTGCTCACCTTGGGCCAGCAGACTCAGCTGCAGCCCTGTATTCAGCTCCAGCCTTTGAGACAGGCGAGGGCAAATTTCACCTCTGAGGAGCAGAGGCTCTATCCAGGCTTGATAGCAGGTTGCAAGGAGATAAACACCGAGTGTGGATGTCTCGCATGCATTTAGTGCAGCAGCATGACAAGGACCCCTTGCCCTGTCTCAGCTGTGAAGATTTTAGAGCTGTGTACTCTGAAATAGGTCTCAATAGTTTTTTTTTAGATTAGTGAAAAAGGCCAGACTTATCCTCAGCTGTTTTTATTCCCCCTACCCTGCCACAGTACTTAGACTGTACTTCATGCTCAGTGTTTTTAGCACTAATAAAGCCACTCAGTTGCCTTTCTGTTCACTAGATAGTTTTTTTTTTTTTTAATCCAACTTTGATGGCATGTTTATTACTCTGCCTTCCAGGGATATAGTGTCATCCCTGGGGAACAGAGAACAAATTTAGGTACCTAATCCGCACTTGCTGAATGAAGCATTGCAGATACATTTCTAGGTATGATACCTTTTTAGCAATAGTTTCCTCTTCCCATCTCTTCCACTGCTGGGATCCCATAGGTATACAGGAAGAGATAAAAAACATCCAGCAGATTTGGAACCCAAATGAAAATTCAAGTCCCACTCCCAGAAGCGCTGAAACAAAAGGCAAGTGGAAACCCAATCAGCAATTTCTATACACTAATAGGCATGAAAGAGCATAGTTTTGGGTGAAGAGATCTTACTGCAAGGTCATGCAGCAAAAACAGTACAGGATTCTGATCACAGCAGAGGAGACAGATTTGTTTCTGTGGGCTTCATGAAACAGTCACGTACATCCACAAAAAAAAAGAGTGGTATTTTACAGCAAAACAGCCATTTTGAAGCAAGTGTCAAAAAGTTTTTGCTTATGATTGAGAACCAGATGAATGAAATGCACAATACTTTTGATTAAAGTTTTAGGGCAATATTGTGACACAATAAAAATGAAATTCTTTTGCTAAAATCCCATTTCTGGAAAAGAAAGGGGGAAAAAGCTAATTTTCAAAGAACACCACAAATGATGACTGAAATCTCCCTTGCAAAGAGTTACAGAGCTCCAATGAGCACTTGGCTACAAGTGTCAGTTGTGCTCACTTCTCTATTTGTCAAATGCAGTCTGGATTTAACTGTGGTTCAAGTTTCTGCCAACATTTATTCAAAACCTGAATCTTAAATGTAATGAAAGAAGGTTGAAAGAAGAGATCTGGCAACAGCCTTTCAGATTTTATTCAAATAATGCTTTAATTATGGAGGAAAGTGGACCTGGACATCTGTCAGCACTTTAATATAGTGTCCTCAAGTGTGACCACACTGTTTAACTCCTTCCCATCAAATGAAAATGTTTATTCTGTAGTACTACTCAGAAGAATTATCAATGCCCAGAAAAAAACAACTGTTAATGATGAATAGATTATCAGAAGTAAAATCTAATCTGAAGTAACTCACAATCAACTCCCTCTTGAAATTTTGGCTCTTTAGAGAGGGAAGAAATTGAGCTCTTTTTTCAACAGCTCTTCTCTTCCTACTTGACTTTCCTTTCCATCTCTACTGATCTTTTCCTCAGTTTCTGCTCTTTAGAAATTTACCCTTTTTAAATACTATGATATTAAGGTCTTGGCCGAGTAAAGCATCTCTATTCAAGTTACAGTCTGTTTTAGCTCTGCATGTACTAAACCGCCACGCACAAAACTGGTTCTGTTTAGTAATACAGAGACATACAGTAATTTTATGGACTTCAGACAAAGCCTTCCAGAGCCTTCGCTCTCAGAATATAAGAAAATTAAATGCATATGGAGGAGAGTCAAGGAGAAAAAAAAATCTGTAGATATTCATGTTTCTTTTCATTGTTTCTCCCATTCTTCTCAAAGACAACAACAGTTAAGCACTAACCTGGAAAATAAATGACTAAAACGAAATTTAGCTATGTTCATAGTAGAGCTTGGGTCACTAGCAAAACTTTGTGCTAGATAAAGATTTGCATGTTAGTGATGGCAACTGGATCCATCTCACCTGCTTCTGCACCTGGGGCTTTGACTCAGGTCTGAAAAAGTTCCCTAAAAAAATCTCATCAAGTCTTTCCCGTCTGAATTATTTTTCTACCTGGAGATACTTCCACATGCACCTTCAATGCACTTTCACAGACCATGCTCTTGAATGCCCTTCTTTTCAGCTCTTGGCATGTGGTGGGCATATCTTCAGCCCTACACATCCCTCTCATCTCCTATTGAATTGTCTGGGATGCCTCATGTCTGAGGAGATGTGCCTCCATTATTTCATTTTTTATTTGTTTCTTTGCTGTAAAATTTATGCCTTGTTTTTCCCCAATTTGTTCCTCTCCCTCCTTAGGGATCTTATGTCATAATCTTGATTTTACTAGGCAAAAAAAAAGGAAGGTGAATCCCCAATGGAACTTTTTTTTTTTAATCACCCTTGGCACTTTTATAATTGATTGCAGCTCTCACTCCTGTACTTTAATGAGAGGGATGAGAGCTCTTTTGTCAATGGATGGGTTAGATCTTCAGCTTTCCTGATTATACACTATTAGGAGAGCTGTAAAAATGGGCAATGGTCTCTCCTGCTTTATCTAGTAAAGCCCATGACATTCAAAGGATTTTCTCTTCCCCTTCAACACTATCCTGTCAGTTTTAGATAAGAAATCCTCACAAGGTTGAAGAGCACGCAGATAGAGCTGAGCATCCCTGAGCCATGTAATCACCCTCCCTCTGTGGCTGGAATAACTGCCATGATCCTCCAGGCACATCCCAAAATGTAGGTTTTGCCAAGGACTGTGGATGTGCCCACAACAGCAGCACCAAACCACCCTCTATCCTTGCTTCAGAGGTAAGCTCTTTCACACCTAGCAGTTATCCTGGTTTTCTGCCACCACATGCAAGCTGAGATAATGGAAAACAGCAGCAAAGCGCTTGTTTTCACCACGCTGCAGACTCGGATGATACTGTTTCCATAGTTATTTCTCACCATGGTTTCCCCACAAAGCTATCTGTCACTAATGCTTGAGAAGCACCTCTGTCAATAACACTCTTCCCAAATTTCAGTTATCAAAAAAGTCACACAAAAACTCACCTTGTAAAACAGGCCATGTTTTTGACTGGATCGACAAATCTGAGGATGACATAGACACCAATTCTAAAATGCCGAAGTCTTCAGATCACTGTCCTTAAAAAAAGTAAGCACAACTGGAGATACATTCATAGTAGCCTGCCCTTGGCTCCATCAGGCTCTGAACTAGGCCTTCAGACTCAAGATATGTGGTTTTGATGAGGCTCCTCGGACTCACCATTATCACACCTGTGCCAATTTTCCTTAGCCACAACCCTACAGAAACACAGCCTAATCTTCATGGAAGGCAACTTTGTTCAGCTGTTACCACGGCCTGGTAAGGTCAGGCAAGCAGGTATCACCTGGACTCAATGGGAAAATATGGCTGCTCGGGATGTTTCTTTATGAGCAACTAAATTGGAGTAATTAAACCTAACCCTATCAGGAGGGCTCACTTCCCTCCATTACTCCCTCCCCTTAGGCCTACTGTGCCCTAGGACTTGCACTGTTTTGAGGGTAAACATGAAAAACACATAAATATTTAGATGGGAAGGAATCTCTGGAGGTCTCTGCTCAGGCTTTCTGCTCAGAACAGGGCCAACTTCAAAGTCAGGTCAGGTCACACCAAGTCTTGTTCAGTCAAGTCTTAAATCTCTCCCAAAATAGAGATCCCACAACCTCTCAACTACTATTGCAGCACTTGATCAAACTTGAAGGAAGGACTTTCAACCTTGTAACTTCTCTCTTTGCAGCAACCTGTGTCCAGTGCTGTGCATTCCCTGAGAAAAGGGCCTCCATCTTCTCTACCACCACCTGGTTGGTTCTAGAAGACTTTCCCAGGCCTTTTCCAAGCTGAGCAGGCCCAGCTCTTTGCTCCATGTTCCACAGTCCTGCTGCCTCCACTGAATTTACTCCAGCTCTACCAGGGAGCCCAGAAAAAGACACAGCATGAACTAGGGCCTTACTATTGTAGTGGTGTGTAATGCACATTAGTAATGTAATGCATTATTATTTTGGACAACACCTTGATGTTTAAGCTCTCCCTCATATCAGCAACCATCTCAACCCACTTACTTGGAAGTCTTTGAAGGAAAAAATGGAAAAACGTTGCAAGAAAGAGATCTTAAAATAGAAGATATCATAAAATTGTATTTTTAGATAATCAAACTAAAACTTAAGAATGACATTTCTGATTACGTGTCCCTTGTCATTCAGCAGCTGCCTGTCAACTTTCTTCTGTTAATAAATAAAACAATGTCCCCTCCCAGCTGGCAGTCTGATATTTGGAGTTCAAACAAGGCCATTTCTGGTTGCTTGCTGGTGATAAGGTTTTTTGCAGTCTACGATGGCACAGGGCAATGACTGCTTGTTTCCTCTATCCTGGCTTTGGAGAAGGACTCACGACACTGCTAATGCACCACATTGCTGCTGCTTTGAGAGGACAGGAGAGATTGCCATCAAAGAAGTAACTAGGGACAGTGCTTCTCAAGTAGAAGACATAAACCAAGTAAAGAAAACCCCATTTTTCCACCATCATTCCTAACCACAACCATATTTTGGCAATATGTTTCTCTTTAAGCAAACTGCATCTGTAGCCTGGTCAAGCTAGTGCTTTGCCAGAGTGACAGACTGACCTCCAAGGGCTGTTCTGGGGACAAGGGAAGTTGCATGATGGATGATGCTTCAATACAGCTTATTGTCTCAAGTCTCCTATCTGGTGCATGTGTTTTAAATACACAATGTATAAATAGTTCTATATGACACTTGTCTGTTACAGAACCTTTGTTCCTTAATTAATTTTATAGACTATTACTTAAAAATAATCCTTACAACACTATTGTCAGAGACAAAAATGACTCTTAATAAAAGATGACTTAAAAGTTAAATGACTTGTCCCAGTCAAAAAGGAAGTAAGCTTTCAATCTGGGATTAAAACCTCCCAAAGCTCCTACCCCCTAATGGAGGATATGCATCCATATGATTTATTGGAAACATTTTGTGAAATTTAATACAACATATGTTATTTTATGATACATACAATTCATTACTCATGTATGTTTCAGTCTATGACAAATGCTTTTAGTTTCACTATATGAAGTCTGTAAATGTATTACCTAAGTTATACCCCTCAAAAAAATATTGTTTTCTACGTGCCTGACTTTTCTTCAAGAAAAGTTGAGTACCCATAAACAGCATTATCCCCAGCTTGGTCTCCAGTACAGCCAAACATGCAAACTGACCTTGGCACTACCCTGTGCTGCTCAGTATTTCATTTTTAACCTGCCAATACTTTGCATTTATTTTTTCAAGTAGTTTGAGAAATTAACATCTCCATTATAAGTAATCACAGGCAGCACTTTACACCGACTGATGACATAGCAAGATCTGATTTCTCTTCACTTACGTGCCTGAGAGCATATTTTACATTATGAAATGCAAATTACTTACTTGTACAAATAGCACTAGGAGTCACTACCTTGTCTGTACAAATTGCCAGGAAAGTGTTAATGCAACTACTGTAAGAAGAGAAAAATCTCAGATAGTAGTTCTACTCTAAATAACTGGAATAGCACTGGCAGTGCCAATGCTTTACAGTGCTGCTTATGCAGCCAATGGGCTGCACATTTAAGTCTTATGGTACTCCAACAGCTTTCATCAACCTTACATGCATATTCTATCAGGAGACAATTATTGCAGGCAGCTGTGCTGCTTTTGCAAATCTCAGTCTCTGTATTGCAAGCAAAAAAACCCACAGCCTTTAACTTAATGACTTCCCCCATGTGAATATAACAACTTCTCCCAGTGGCACATCATCTACCGTGAGCAGTGGCAAGCCTTGCTTTGCTAAGACCTCTTGCAAGTCCACAGTAAATTGATAATACACAGCAAAGCCAAAGCATGACGTTAGTCAGATCTTTGTTGAAACCACTAAAGTTAAACAGGAATATAAAAAAGGAGAATTTGTTTAAAGATGCACATATTTTCTTTTTACATGAGCAAGCCCTGCTTAAATATATATCAAAGTAACCCAATGAGTGCAGTAGAGTTGGATGGCATATGCATTGAGATTTATGCATAAAGCAATCTGCAACTTAACAGGCTTATTACCATAGAGGCACAAAAAATACACTAGAACTACAGCAGGCTTAGCATTATAACCCAGGTTGTTTTTTAAGCAGATGGAGACGTATTCCCTACAGAAAAATTCAGTCTTGCAATTCTGCCTGCAGCTTCTACACCCTGTGCATGGAATTAATAAGAACCCTATCACTTCTTCAGCTAGTGTAAAGCATGCACATCCTCTGCTATGGTTTTATCACTAATTTGCTGGCACCATGTCTCCACCCAAGAGCCATTGCCAGAAGCTACAGAAAGTCTCAGCAGTACTCACAGGCCACGAAGTACCCCAGATTCATGGTTATGCTGTTGCTGCAGTGTCAGAGCTGTTGACTACTGTGCACCACTCTCTCCTGGGATGAAGCTTGCCTAGGAAAGGCAAACCCTTGTCACCAATCCTGTTCACTTGGTATCACTGCTCTGAAAAACAGGTTCTCTGGCAGCAAGCGATCCTTATCTGTGTGCGCCGTCCAGGGTAAAAAGCCATCCCTTCTTGCAACATAGCTGGATATCTGTCTAAAAGTGTAAACCAACTTCAGGGACCCAGTAAGAGCTTGTAGGAGGACCCAGAGTCTCTCCAGCGCTTGCTAGAGTGACAGCAGATTTCCTCTGCCCCAGAGGCTGGCTGTTCTGCATCCACTTCTATTGCAAAACACTGCAAAGAACCGAATTAGACCTTAGCTTCAGACCCCTCAGCAGGGTCAAGATTAATTCTGTAACTTATTTTAGATGTGAGACAGAAAAAGAACTCATTAATTCCTCAGTCTCAATGACTCAAAGAAGTTTTTAAAGCTGAAATGGGAGGGTTTTTAACCTTATGCTTTAAAAAAAAAGATCAGAGCAAAGACACCAAGACATTATGGTGTATAAACATTGAATTCCTAGATAGTCTCCTGTTAAGCACAGCCCTGAGTAGGGGTTACATAAGTCACAGTTACTACATTAACATGGCACAAGTCCAAGTAACCTTTAAGATTCCTTTGTCCTTGATCAATCCTCAGGAAGTGCAGTCAGAAACTACCAGAGAAGTCTCTCTTCCAACATCACCATAGCTGCTCAGGCTAGAGATCCCCTGCTTCTGACATGGAGACACCATCAGAAATGTCATAGGTATTAGGTAACTTCTAGGCATATTCCTTCTCAGAGGAATGTGGACTCTTCACAAAACCTCCTTCAACCTGTACCAGTAGGTTTGATAATCCTCATTCCTTGCTGGAATCAGCAGTAGATAACACCAACTACTATTTCACCTGAGATCTGAGAGAAGGAGGTCCTCAGCCTCTGTGGAAAAATTGTACCTTTTTGCTTTGGCTGAAAAAGCACTATTCTGAGTATCTACCTTGCCTTTAAGAGCAGCCTTTAATGCATCTGAAACAACAGTTAGAGTGAGAGAAGATGCCTGGGAAAGTGGTAATAGATGGTGTCTATTACTTAACCAGTCCCTATGATGAGGCCAAGTGTCAGACCGAACACTCTGGACCCTTCTGTCCTGAAGTCCCTCCCAGCAATCTCCCGCAAAGGAAAAAGTTACAAGGAAAACAACAGCAGATACTCAGAGTTGTACTTTGCACATATACTTTCCATGACAAAAGGGGACAACTCTGGGAAGGAACCACCGAATCGCTGGACCCTCTCCTCACACGCATCTGCCATTTTGCAAGTCTTTTCAGTTCCTCCTCACTGGAAATAGCAGGAAAGGAGCTCTAAGCCAAATGGAGGGGGAGTGAACTGAGAGCAACTTTATAGCCAAAGCCACTTCCAAAAATCGGCCACAAAAACTAAAACAAGAAACAGTAACAAAAGGCAGAAGTTTGGGTCAATGTGATCTTGTCGAGACAAACTAGGGCTTGGATAGCTTGCAATGTTGCTTAGGTTAACAGATGTGACCACAACCAGATGGAGCCATGAACCAGTCATGAGGTCTTGACATCTCTTAATGTTCCAAAGACATTAGATGGGAACAAAGATGGAAAAAGGGACATTACAGCACCAAAAGCTACCTCATAACCTGTTTATTTTCCTATAAACAAGCTAATGCACACAAAATAAGCAGCTCTAAGAAAAGAACCTTTGCTTTTCTATACTTAATGCAAAAATACCAGATGAGTTTTGCTGAAATTAGGTACAATGCCTCTCCTCCAAACTTACTTTGATTTAAATTACATATAGCATGGTGGCTGTTTACTTCCAAGAACCACATTTCAATCTTGGGATGTTTTCCTTGGTGGACTAAGACCCCTTCTTGCAACTTCAGAGATAAATATAGGGTTACTGTGCTGTTAGAAAACACGTCTCAGAATATCTTAGTACAATAGGAGACCTGAAGTGACTGTAAGCATCACCACAGTTAAGTAAATAACCTTTGGCATCTGATCAGCAGAGTCCACAATAGAAAAAAATGACAATGGGAAAAGTATTGTTAAATACTTAAAAAAGGCAAGCAAAACCCAGCCTGGACCAAGACTATCTATCCCTCTCTGGGGGATAGCTGAAGATATCAGACTCCAAGGCAAAAGAGCATTTGCTTTAACCGAGTCAGAGTTGACAGCTCCCTATTTTGCTCAGTGCTCAGCTCTTTCTCACTAAGACTGCTCCTTGACAGAGGATAGTCATTTCTGGCATAAGCTATGAATGAACTAACTCATTATCGGCAATTTTACAACTTCCTGTGCTTGGGAACAAAGTGTCCTGAAAAAGAATTGCTGTGCTAGTTCTTTCTCCTTAAAAACTGCCACATACACTTAGTTAGCAGAGCAAAAGTAATGTCAGTTGTTTTATTTAAGGCAGAAACAATCCAGGTGGGGGTAGGGGTAGAAATGGCAACAGCACAGGGGAAAATAACCCTCAGTCCAGCCAAGGGAAATGGGAACTCTGTTGTTCTTACCAGCCTGACACGTTGTCTCACAAAAAGACTGAGAAACCAGTGGCTGATGTGTGGATCAGTAAACCTGCAGTGAAGCAAGACCCTGATGTTTTGAGTCCTTATGATGCAAGCACAAGAACCAGTCCCTTGCTCCAGAAGGCCTCCATAACAAGAAAAAATTAATCTCAGAGCAGCATAATCATGTTTGTTTTAAGGAATTCTTTAAGAAAATCCAAATTCATGTTTTCTCTGTTACTTTCACTGATGGCAATGTAAGTTGGGCCCAAAAATGAAGGAAGAGAAATGGAAATCACATTTGCAGATCAGGGAGCAGACACTTCTGACAGTGATTCTGCTCAGCCACCAAAGGGCCTCAAGGAGGATTATGCAAGAAATAAACTCTCAGCTTAAAATACGTAAACTGATAAAACAGCCTTACTTTGATGCTTGCTCTGCAAGAAGCATTTCAGCAGTATCAATGAAGCAGCATTGTTCCTTCCCTGCAGTGGCACTGCAGCATCTGCAGAAGCATTCTCACATTTCTCCTGTAGTGTTATTCCAGAAGGTGCAAAGTTTGTGATGCTGATGCTCTGGAGATGCTATCTATGATGGTACGTTGCTACAGCCACGCAGACCTTTTCATGGAAAAGATGATGTAGGATTTAGCCTTTTCTAATGAACAGCATGCAAGATTTATGTACATATTGTATTTCTTCAGTAAGAATGCCTGACTTATTACAGAACCCATTGAGGGATCCAGAGGGAGAAGTATTCAGGATATGACAATCGCCTATTGTAGATTAAATCAGGAAGGGAAGCAGAAGTTGAGCTTAATATAGGGAAAGAGAGAAAGGTTTATAGTCTTTTTAAAGAATCTAAAACACAACCATCTATTTTAATCAGTCCTCGTTCATCACCAGTAGTTTCATAATGCCAAAGATTTTACTTTTTGGCAAAAGGAAGCCAACAGGGAGTGGAGAACTGTAGATGTGTATCAGAAAGGGAGGAGAGGCAAGCACAGAGCATGCTAAATTCTTGAATGCGCTGGGTTTTGAGCAGACCTCATTTTTGCTAAAGCTCACAACCCATTTGGCACTGCTTTTCAAACGCACATCCCTTTCACTATGCTGGGTATGGTACACCAGTAGTTATCCTAAATGCAGAGAAAACAATCTCTATCCTCCTTATAGAGGTTTTCATTTATGTATATATGCAGATAGATGCTCATCATGAATTCTTTTAAGCATTAAAGAAAAGGCATCTCAAAACCTACATTTAATGAGTCAGTAAATGGAGGTTTTTATTATTTCAGAAGTTGACTGTATGGGAGCCAAACAGCTACTATTAATTTGGAAGCTAAGGCATGTCCCCACATTTCATCTGGGACAAGTCAGATGCCATCCTCCCTCCCTTTACTGCCCCATTTGTGGTCAGTAATTCAGCCACAACTCTGAAATACTATCATATTTTTCATAGCAAAGACTTTTTTAAAACCCTTGAGCAAATACTTGTATGAGGAGAGAAAACTAAAAGGAAGTTTAAAGAAAGTTTCAGATGTGCTGATTTCTGTGCAAAATGTCTCAAAATCAAAGCTCAGCTTTTCTCCCCCTTTAGGCCATTATGATCACTGCTCCAGGCAGCTCAGGCAAGCAATTCAATGCCACAGGAATGAGATGGAGAGAATTGATTGGAAAGTTGATTGGAAAATTCCTTGCCTACATTGTGATCTTCCTCACTGTCCTACAGTCTCTTTGAAAGATCTCCTGTTTTGAGTAATAGCATCCTGCTTTGAATACCTTCATTTCTAAACATTTGATCCAACCTTCTACAGGAGAAGGAAAAGCACTCATTTTGTATTTTCATTTCATTTTAATTTGGTCATGTTCTTCACTATTCTTTCCCACTCTTCCCTGACTTATTTCTTCCTCCTTACTGCAACATTTTCCAAAGTTATTTTTCATTATTTGGTTTGTTTTCACAGTTTTAATCTTTATGTTTTCCAAGCCAGCAATTAGAACCTCTTCTTTCACTGACCAACCCATCTACTGTTGACACGTATTTTAATACATTGGCTCTCTTCTTTCTCTTGCTAGGAAAGAACTATTAAGCAATGCAAATAAATGCAATTAACATTTCTTTCCAACCCCCTGGGCTGTTTAGGATGGCATCTTATGGCCAGAGTAGTGCTCTTTCCTGCTCTTTTACTTCTTACATCGTTTGGCTCCAGCTTGTGGGAATGAGTTACAGCACTGTGCAGACTGTCAAAACAAGAGGCTCAGCCTACCAGCCCGATGCTGCTCAGCAAGTGCAGAGTCATGGGTTCTCACCAAAAAGACTTGCCAATTTTGATTACGCAGGAGCAGGGCAAGTCAGCGCGCGTGTGATCTCAGCGAGCCACCCGAAATCCAACTGGAACAGGGCCGCTTAATCCCAAGGGATTTCCCCCCTCCCCTCGAAGCAGCCCCGGTCAGCTCCCTCAGGGCCGGATCCAACTCGAGCCCTGCCAAGAGGCACATGGGAATTGCATCAGTTACGCAGCGGTTGTAACAGATAATGACAAAAGCACTTGGGAACGGACCGCAAGCATCAATTCCGCATCGCTTTGGCGTTTAAGTCACGTTGCTGCTTCATATTTTATGTGTATTTTTTCAGTGGCTTGTCAGTGTATTTGTTGCTGCTGCTAGATGATAGTACTTGGAGGTCAGCTAGATGGTCTGGTTCTCAGTGTTGCTCATATTTCAGTAGTGCCTCTCAGCTTCTGTTAGAGATAAAAGCCCCAACTATAGCAACTGCTGTACCCAAACCAGCAAAAGCTCATCCCAGCCACAGAGAGTGTGCAAAGAGCTAGTAGGGGGAGCTCAGGGGAGTTATTTCATACACGATATACCCTTATTTCCAACGTGTTGCCTTCTCATAGGACGTGCCAGCTTCCCTTCTCTAAGAATCAGCAACATGTGGCTCCTGAAAACTCATCACCATACTAAGCACAGGGGGTAAAGCATCCACTGTAGAAGCTTCTTACAGTTAGTTTTCTGCTTTCCATTGCAGTTCAGCTTTGCAACTCATTTAAGAGGAGAAACAGGGAATCCAAGGCACCATCACACACCCTCAAAAACCCTTCAAATACCCCCATGCCCTCCTGAAGTAGCTGCATCGCAAGCAGCAGGTCGCAATGCAGCGTCTCCAAAGAAGGGAGTTCAGAGCAGCACTTCTGCTGCTCATAAAGATATCAGTATTAAAAATAGGGCAGATTTATACCAAAATATGCTTTAAAGACAAAATAGCTCCCTCTACAGCTCTAAAAACTATCATGCAATACCTCACAGCTTAAATTCACAGCTTAAAAGAAACAACCTTACAAAAGAGAGGGAGTCAGTGCTCCTCAGCCTCCCCTCTCACTGTGACAGATCCATGCAGTTGGCACAGGCAGGAGCAGAAAATGCTGTTCTCTTGTACAACTGCCTCCTGGCATCTGCAGGAGCTGCCTCTGGCACATGCAGCAGCAGAGCAATAGCAGCAGAGATACTTTACCATTAGCCGAGGAAGTTCTTCTGCAACCTGCTCCTATTTTCATTGGCAGAGACCTTGAGCAGATTCTGGGAATCTGAAAGCCCGAGCGACTTCACTTCTTGCATGCTCCTGGCACAGCTAACGCAGCCTTCCAAGACCCATAACAATCCCTCCTTCTCAGGCAATTTGTTTTCCCAAACACTTAGCCTTCTCAAGACCTTAGGTGGGTCTCTGCGAATGTTTTTCATGCTGCTGCGTCACTGCTCCATGGTGCTTGCCTAATGCTCCAAGCACTGCTCCAAGCTTGCCTAATGCCTGACTTCTGAGCAAGAGTGGCTGTTTATAATAGCTTTAAGTGATGCACATCATGGTGAAATGCCCAGGAATCAGCACACTGTGTCCAAAGCCTAAAGAGTAAAAATAGCCCAGACTGCATGACTGTGTTTGTTCTGAACTAGAGAATTCATATGCTGCCTCCAGTGCTGCTAGTAAATAACTGACTGGTTAATATAATGGATGTCAAAATAATTCACCATTTTAATCGGTCTAGATTTTTTTTTAACTTGCATTTTAACTCTTGCCTGCCTTGGACCAGACTCTCCATTAAATGGGAATAGGTCTGTGCAGAAACAAGGAGGAAAAGTAGAATGGAAAAATGAAAAGTAGAATGAAAAGGAGAATGGAAGACAAGTAATTTTTAGTCATCTTTCCTGGCCTCTGCATATCTGGTTCCCACAACAATTTAGGGACAAACAGCAGCTTCAGCGCTGTTTCAGACCAACATAATCCCTCCCCTCCCCACCTTCCAGTCAAAACTCTGCTGGCTTCTCTCACAAGGCCATTTCCTTCAGTCTGCTACAACTCCAGAAACTTCATAGTGTAAAACATCCCTTCCTCAAGTCCTCCATCAAAACAGCCAACTTGTTTCCTTTAAAATATCGCCCCTGGATAATTAAGAATAAAACCTTTTCTCTGGGGACCTTCCCAATCTGACAGTTCTCACTGCAGAGCTTGTCTCATTTTTCCCCTCTTATGCTGTTTTAAGTTTGCCCTTAAAAAACTTCCTTAGAACATTCTTCTCCAAAAGGTCTCCCATCCTCAGGGGCCTCTTCTTTTATATCTCCTGGAGAGAGCTTGACTGCAACACTTGGAGGAGTACCACTTTCTCTCACTATTTCTCCAAGTTTGAAATCAAGCCAACTTTACCATCTAAAGCTGTTGGGAATCCTGCTACAGATTCTAAAATAATTCCCTTGCTACTAGGCCTGAGTGGACGTCAATCGTTACATGAAAAGGATTGGCCCAGAACATTTCAAGAACTATATCTATATATCTAATACACACACACACACACTTTATGTCTCAGCCAGGAGAGATGTTTCTGAAAGATCAGATGCAGCTGATACTATACACCAGCCATTGGATGGTACCAAGATGTGGAGCCCGTTTGGAATCTGAACTCTTGCACTCTTAAAACAGAAGCCATACCTATTTTTTCATCATTTACAATAACCACTTGGGAAAGCACTTGGGAAGCTCAGCTGTCACCACAGGAAAGGCAGAACTGTCAATTGAGAGCCTTGGAAATCAATGAGCTAGTATGAAGGTGAGGACCTTCCCTGTAATATCATCGTATTGTGAAAAGAGCAATAAACACAATCTTTCCTTCTCTTCAAGGATCACCATGCCACATTTGTGTATTTTTTTTCCCCTCAAGATCTTATGAATTCCTTTATGTATTTTGGATGAATATGTTAGCAAGAGCTATTCAAGAGCTAGTAAGAGCTATTAACTACAATTCAAAGACAGCAGCCACATAAGTTCATTTCCAGATTTGTAGCAAGCCAGTACAGATGTAGAAAGAGCACATTTCATTATTTATGAAGTGCTGTATTTCCATAAGGAATGAGAATCTGGTTATCATCATAACTGTTCATTAAATGCAAAATGCAGTAACAGGTGAACAACAATTAATCCACAACAGTAAAGTTTTCAAAACCTAACACTTGTAGGGTCAGACTACACCTCTGCACAGTGATGCCAAACAGGCCAAAAGCCTCCGGGAGTACCAGAAGATTCAAGAAATATGGAATTGCCCGGCAAAAACACAGCTAACAACTCCTAGAGAGCTGCTGGAAATACACATTAACAAGACACAGCCCATTCGTCCAAAAAACTATCACTGTGAAAACCATGACTAAGTCCTCCCCAGGAACCCTCTTGTATCCCTCAAAGAAGTTTACAGCACTGGTGTAGCACAGAGTTATAACATTTCCCTCTATCCTTAGAAAAAAATCTTTAGGGAGAAGTGAACTTTGATCTCATCAGCAGTTTTACATGACACATTTGAAGTAAATACAGCAGACAAGTTCCCTCCCGACCTTTGTTGAGTTTTGAGAAGGACAAGAGAAAGAGGTGCAACCAGGTAATGGCAAACTTAGAAAAACAAACTTACAAAAACCAAACTTACAAACTTACTTCCTCCCCTCCTATGACAAGCATCTTCCTCATCCTCTCAAGCTCCTAGCATTGCTTCCAGTGTTGGTATCTCACACACAAACAAAACTGGGTCTCTGAGTTGACCTGGTAGAGCAGCTGCCATCTCCTTCCTATCTTATTGCTTTCTTAATCATAAGTTCTCCA
>JAVCKT010000745.1:17557-45629 GCA_032273925.1 Rhynchotus rufescens | reverse complement strand
TGTGGTGAAGGGGATTATCCCTTGGGTGGAGGCAAGAGATTATGGTGATTTTAGTATTTTAGGATTTTTGCCTTTTTCCCCCAAGACTCTGTGTCCATATATGCTTTTCTGATGGACCATCAGAAAGTGAGGCTTAAGTTCTGACAAACTTTATTCCACTGTTTTCAGTCACAAAAGAACTCGTCTCTACCTCCTGTCTTGAAGCATTAAGTAATAACCTCTCTGTGGTTTACATCAGGTGTATTTGTGTCTCTTGCTTTGCCTGGCACCTTTCTGTATTTTGTTTTTGTGCTGTGGGAGGGCTGGTGATTAGTAGCTTTAAAACCAAATCCATCTCGCGCTGCTCTTTTTGGCTTATTGTTTTATCTGGGATGCCTTAGAGTTAGGTAAACCCAGATGGTGTCTCTTCTTTCTACCTGGAAATGGTGATTTGGTAAAATGTGATGTCTGTTTTTATCAGGGTTTTCTGGATAGACAGTCAGTTTGGGATATTTGTATACAGTGGTTATTTTGTTTGTTTTACACTCTGCTTTAGTTCATCTTTTGCTAACATTGTCCCTGAATCATATGGATGTTCCAGAGTACTCTGACCTCTAAATCTATAAGCAGATTTTACCTTCTCCATGGATTTATTTTTTATTATTTTTAAAGATGCTGTTTATAAGCAATTCAGTGGTCAGGACGTTATTTCATCTTCTGGCAGCATTATGTAAATAAACTTCCGGAGCTGGGGGAAACATGGGCATGCAAAGCAGAGCTGCAAGCTCTCTCAGCTTTGCAAGTGAAGGAAATAGGTCTCGTTTCAGGAGAAAAACCACCTTGGATGATAGGAGTCTTGTTTTCTCTGCTGCTCTTTGAGGTAGCCGTGGGCCACAGTGCCATTTGTGGGCGCCTGGTCTTCTGAGGCGCAGAGTTAATCCCCATGGGCAAGGGGCAAGGAAGCTTCCATGTGAGCTGTCTCTGTCGGGGGGGGACACAACATTTGGCACCGGAGCTTTGAGGAGGCTTTTGGGGAGAAGGTTGTCGAAGTCGGAGAGGGGGAAGGCTGAGAAGACAGACTGTGAGAAGAGAGAAGCAGAGGAGCAGAGGTGAGGACGCTGCAGTTGAAGTAGAAGCAGAACTGTGTGGCTGCCTGAATTGCTGCTGCTTTCTGCCTCTGCCATAATGTTCTGCATGGAGCCCTCAGATGTTCACACGTGCCCAATTCAAAGCCCAATATAACCAGAGGGAGAGGCTGAGCAGCCTTCTTCCCTCCTGTCCAAGGATGCAGCGATGTCCTGTGCATGGCCTTGCGGTGACAAACGTGCAGTGCCAGGGCCACCTCTCAGCGTCAGCGACTGTGGCCGTGCTGTCCTCGCTCTGCGCGTGCCTGTGTTGCAGCTCCAGCCAAACTGGCCTTGGAATCGGAGGCAGCCTCTCGCTTGGCACCAGGCACCCCCAAATCCTGGGTGACTGATTTTTTCAGTGAGAATGCCAGATTTAAAAGGTGTCCAACACAGCTGGCTTTGCAAAAAATAGACTGGACTGTGACCAAACTGTTCATTCTGGTCATTCCATTTTCTGGAGAAGTAGGTGAGGAGTAGGCTGGGCTGAATGTGAGCCTTGTCCAATCTTTCCCTCCTCTGCAGAGAGGAACTTTGTTTCGAGGAAAGGACGGGGAATTGCTGGAGCTTGTTAACTTCTGGGGAGGAGGATCTGACCTCTTAGCTGGTTTCTTTTGGGAATAAGGCTTTGTAGCAAATTTGCCTGCCCTTAAGGAGAAGTTGGGATTTGTTTTACCATCCAGAACCAGGTTGTGGGTTCTGCCTCTGTTCTGATAAGTAAGCTCAGGATAAAGAGTGAACTACTGAATTAAAACCTGTGTAAATATATGTGGGGCTCTAGGTTTAGAATTGTCTTGGAACAGGCATGGAGGGCCCGTAAAGAAAAGTAGTGGCAGCTGCATGAGATGTCAGGTGGAGAGCATTAGGTCTGAGGGTGGATCTGGTGCTGATCCAAGTGCAATTGCCATGGTCACCCACCCCGGGATACATAATTGATGTGAACAGCACCTTATACTTGCAGGTTAAGGGTTTCTACCTCTCTCTGGTATTCGGTAGCTGTCCTGTGGCATCGCTGTGACCACGCAGGCAACAGTGTCATGTTCTGAGTGCCTCCCTCATCAGCGGTGTCCGGGTTTGCTGTGTAGACGAGCATAGGCCAGGTGCCCTTCTCTGACCAGATGGGCTCTGCTTATGTGCAGGGCTCGACTTAGCTGCCTCTGCAGGGATGACCCAGCCCTGTGGTCTCCTCCTTGCTAAGGGGCCAGGAGTGTGTGCCATGGGAGATGGCAGTGCAGACACATGAGCTGCTTCCTATAGTCTTCCTGCTCTGTAAACTGCTGGACCCCTAATTATGCCCCGAAAATTGTAATGGGAAATAGCTGTGTAATCCAGTTAATTTGTCTGCGGTCTTTGCCCTATAAACTGAAATTAAGGTGCTGATAAGGCGTTTGTCTTATCCGTGCTCTTGCACAGGGTTGTCTTGTAGAGCTAGTCACTTGAATGGCCACCTCTTTCTTCAGAAACTGCAATAAGTTTTCCTGATTATTTACACTGTTTCTTTTTTTCTTTCTACCCTCATTTTTGAAGGAATCCTTAAACACACAATTCCAAAATATTGCACAAGAACAAATATCCATGACCTGTCCGTACAAGAAAGCTACAAACACTGTGAGGAACAGCTTCCCCTCTCTTGACTTGATAGCAGCCAGTTTGGGTTAGTTTTAACAGGTCTAAGGCAAAACCTCTCCTGTTGCTCTGTGCAGTGTCCCAGCAGGATGAGACTGGGAACAGCCTAGCTGGGACACACTATCTACAGGAATCAGTGATGTTCACTTAGTGGCAAAAATCATTGCTCTCCTTTGTTAAACATCCCTTACCTCTACTGTCGGAGCATCTTTTAGGATGAGGATTCCTGCTCTGAAGAGCATCCTTCGACTCTTGCCTCAGAGCATCCTGCTAATGCGTTTGAGCTGCGAGTTGTAAATTCTGGGGATTAGTGGATGGGTTTAATCCCACTGCTCAACCTAATCAGTTCTAATCTCATTACCATGCTCAGCTGATTAAAGTGGATGGTGATTATGGTCAAGATACAACTTTCTCTAACCTATTTGCAGCTCTTCTTGGGCACAATTTTGTAACGTGCCCAATGTTCCTCTGAGGTGTTGAGTAATTCACGCCTTTGCTGTGCACTTTACACAATTAAACCCTTCAAGGACTTTGTGTGTGAACATCATTAGTAATAGCATTTAATCAACTGGAAGAGTGCTTGGATTTAATCTTCCTACTTTTCTATAATAAAATCCTTGTTAATTGGAATGTGTTCCTGTGGTCTATCTTGTGTATTTTGAAATCCTTTAAAAGGGACAGAAGTGAATGCACTTGTCTTGGAGAAACCTGCTGCCTTGCCTGGCATCAGCATGTCTGGAAGATGAAGACAGTGAAGTAGTATTAGAAATAATGCCAGTGTGTGCTTTTTCTTCTGTTGCTAGTGAACCTCAGTCCTAACCTGACTGTTCTCCATGCCCCATCAATCTTTCATCTCAGGAGAAAGTCCTAATGCTAAATATTGCAGTGACATATTGCAGGAGCCCTGTCAGCCTCGCTGTTGCCCTTTCAGCAAGCCCTTGTTAGTGCACGGGTCTGCATTTTTTGGTTTAGATGTTACCGTTCAGTCTTCCTCATGTGATTTACAGCCAGCTACGTAGATGCATTTTCCTCTCCTGTCTCTTTTTGAGTTAGAGTTTCGGAAGTTTTCTTGGTTCTAGGCTGCTGACTTCATAGAGGACAGCTTTGGCTGAATGTGCCTTGGTTCTGCTTGGTGCCTCGTTGCACACAAAGTGACATTTGCGTGGTAGAGGAGGTCTGCTTTTCACTGGGTAGGTAGCGCCTCGTGCTCTTGGTCAGTGTGGATGTGACACTGGGGGAAGGTCAGTGCCAGGGCTCCTATAATCTGCAAAGGCTCTAGGAGCCGCCTCTTACGGGCTCATCTAACCTTCTGGCCACCCTAAGATGTCCCCTAGACCTGGGACTTCCATCATCTCCTTAGTTAAACTGCTTAGCACTAAATTGAGGTACTCCAGCCTAGAGGCAGTGCTGTGTTGGCCAAGCACCAATATGATTTGGGTGGACTACAAGCTTGCAAGCACCTGTGCAGACTTAGGATATACACCAAAGTCTTTCCTGCTTTCCCACCTCTTCCTACAGGCTGTGGAGAGCCCTGTTGAGCAAAGTGCTTCGTCAAGATAGGCTGGTATCAGTGCATTGAATAGGCATAAAAACACAATCCGGAAAAGACTTGCCTGGGATGATGACAAATTAATTGTGGAGTGGGAACAGAGCTAAGATCCTCTGACTATTGCCCTGTGTTTTGCTTGCTGGACCACCCGCCCCCTCTTCATTTTTATAGTGGTGGCAAGTACGAACCCAGCTTTGAGTCCCTTTAATCTGGTAGAGCTCATCTGTTTGGGAATTTTAACTATGACTGATATCCACTCCCCCACACACACACTTCATTTCCAAAAAAGCTCATGGAATTAGACATTCCAGTCTCCGTAGCCAGAGCCATGATTCCTGTGAGCCGTCTGGCTGCTGGGAACGCCGCTCTGTGGGCTGCCTGGGTCCACCAGGAGAGGCCAAGAGCTCTTCCTTGACTCAGTGCTCCTCTGGGAGTGTGGAAAACTTATCCCTGTCTTTGTAATAACCATCCCTGTGGATTCAGGAAAAAAAATCCTGCTGTTGATCAAAAAAAGTATTGGAAAATCTCCAAGGATACAGTTCCATAGATTAACATTGGGAATTGCCCCATTTCAAACCATCCAGGCCTTGAGGAGCAGTTTGGGGCCAGCAATTTTCTTCTGCCTGGGGTGAAGAATCAGTCGTCCAGTGAGTTCCCTGCTGCTGGTGACCAAGGTAACTAAGAGAGCTGCGACTTGCCCTGTGCAGGGGTAGAGCTGTGGAGAAGCTGCTGGTGAACACGCTTGAGGGCACCTCAAGTGACTTTAGGCTAGGTACAAACATGGGCATTTCTTTGCCTAACATTTCTGTTGAGCAAAGATGAAGCTCTGTTGGAACTTGGACTTCCCAGTTCCAAGAAGATGCCGCTACAAGGCAGGAAGTTTTTGTTCCAAGCAAACACCCCGGATAACTTTAATTTTCCCCTTGTATTTCAGAGGTTTGAGTTCGTCACGTGGAGCTTCGTGCCAGTTGCTGATTGCGGGGCGCCGCAGCCCGCCGGGGTCTCACCGTTGTTTTTCTTGGAAGCTGACGTAAAATTAACCCAGGGAGGGAGAACGAGGGCAGCGTGCTTGAGAGCAGAGGGAATTATGCAAAAACCTGGCAGATTTGTAGAGGAGAGGGATCAAACTAAGGCGCTTTACCAACATGCAGCAGTGTCGGGGTTGCTGACCCCTGCCAAGATGCATGCCAGGTCTGTGGCTGGCTCCCTGCCTGGGCTATTGTTCTGGAGGATTTTTCTATATAAAGTACTTTTTTATTAAAGAATATTTGTGTTGCATTCAGAGCAGGCTGCATAAGTATCAATTAAAAAAAATCAAATATTTCACATTGTACTAAAGTAGGTTTTTTGTTTGTAATCCAGCATATTCAAATAGTGGTAGCTGTCTTAATGAGACCTACGCTCATTAAGTAGACTGTGTCTCCTGCTGAAATTTGAGAGTCATCCACTGGATTTGTAGAAGTCGCTGCCTGAGAGCTCAGAAGCAGAATTCGTTTGAAGTGGTACAGCAACTTTTGATGGCTACAGCGTTGTAGGTGGGTACCTAAAGGAAGACGAAGAGGCTCTTTATTTCTATTTCTGAATTTTAATGACAGAAAGAAATCAATTGGAAATGAAAAGGGGGGTAAAAAAGTAAACTGTGTCTGTGAATGTAAGAACAGAGGTAAGATGTGCTAGTTCCAGGGGCTGATTACCATATACTTCAGACAGGTTCACTTCCTTTGCTGCAGACAATACTTCCTCTTTAATGGCACAGTTTTAAAATGCAAATCATGTTCAGATGAACTTAATCATGTAAAAATTATGTATACAATATAGGCAAGGCTATTTTAATAATTCATGTTTTAAATATTGTCTTCTTTTGCATGAAATCAATTCCAGTCGCTCTTTTAATAGATTGACACAAACCATAGATGTGTGTGCGTCTGTATATAAAAGCTTCATAAGAAAAAAAATCAGGGGTGAAAAATGGTTATATTGTTCCTGGAGCAGATGTGGAGTGAATTATTACTGAGCCAGCACAGCGCAGGTGGCAGCGTGGGGACAAGAATGACCCCTGGAGATGGATGGGAGGAGGGCTGCTCAGCAAGGCTCTCCCTTCTGCTGCCTGTGAAACTGTATCCCGAGGCTCTGCCGGTCCATTTAAAGATCAAGGGCTTTTTATGCCACCTGGATTGGAAGCCAACATGCATCTGTGGCAGAGAGAATCTAGTTTTCTGTGGAAAAGCTTCCTCTGCATTTCTTTAGCTTGAGGAAAGTGGAGGTTCAATTGCCAGAATTCTCAATAGGGATTTTAATTCTAAGTTGTATCTAAGTTATATTCTAAGTTATATCTCTTTATTTCCCCATGTGAACTCCAACCTGATTATAGTGGCTGATGCCTTGTGAAGTGCTGAAGCCAGAAACCCATGCTTTATAGTCTTGGAAAGCAGCGCTGAAACGCCGGCTCTCAAATAGAATGAAGAATTAATCTCTAATTCTGACCCTTCACAAGGTATCTGCTAAAATCCTGTTCTGCCAGAACTGCTCAGCATAAGGGGAACAAGATCCTTTGCAAGATGTCATTATTTTAAGGTCTGTATCTTTTTTGTCATGACCTGAAACACTTTTTAAGTTACCCTGGAAGCATTCTGCTACTTTGCTAAGTTTGTGTCCTAGATCTGTGAGGAGCCCTCTCAGGAGACCTTTCCCTTGCTGCTGTTCCAGGAGGTCCTGTGGGAGGGTATGCAAGGAAACTGCTGCCTCCAAGTGTGTTGTGCCTGTCTTTGGGGTTTCAGCTAACTAGAGGAATGTTGGCTAGTGACTGTGCTGCATGTGACTGAAATGTGTGGGACTTCCAGGAATATTTTTGCTCTATTGATGCACATTGGCATCTTGCAGAGAGAGCTGACTTCTCTGGATGTGATACCAACATTTGACACGGATATGATTCCTAGAAGACCCCAAAACCAAAAGGCCATGCTAATATTCCTCAGGATCCCTTCCATCCTCTTTTTCTTTTGAGGTCCTGACTTATAAATTTGGGGTATCTGGATTTCAAATAGGTCATAACAGAAGTGTGTAGTATCGTAATTATTCACAAAAGCTGATATTTCAGTGTAACCCTATTTCTCCTTGATAGGCAGTGAGTAAATATGACACTAGGAGGCCCACAAGGACTTCAGTCTTGCTAACACCCTTGTTTCTCCCTACTTGCCTTTCAGAACCCTGTAAGCACCTTCCCTTGCTCTTTAGCTACTGCCTTTCCACTCAGAATTGTTCTGTCCACAAAATGTAAAGAGCTACCCAGAGGCAAAGGCAGAGGGCTTGTATCTTTCTTTCCTGGCATGATCCAAAGCAACATCTCAGTGGGTTTTAGATCTTTTCCCATTCTTTTCCTATGGCTTCTCAGAGCCGTTCTGCTGGGGCTGGGAATGTGCAAGGCTGCTGCCTGGCAGCTGAGGGGCTTCCAGCCCTGGGAAAACAGCTTCCTGAGCCACAGTCCTTCCTAAACATCTAATGAAACTCATGGTGAGAGTAAGGAAAGGGTGGGATTTTTGATGCTCAAACTGTTGTTACACCAGAATTGACAAGTAAGAACCCACTGCTATAGGCGCTGTCCTGCATCTGCCTAACTAGGCAAGGTATATCTTGTTAGCAGGAAAAGTTGGATTTCAGGATTGCAGTAGTGCAAACAATCTTTGGGAGAACGTCAGATTGTCTTTTCCGTTCTTACTTAAAGAAGATGCTTTATTGATCACCTGATGGTTGTTTTTTCTGGAATAGCTGTATCAGGAGCACTGTCTGATGGGGTGGAGGGTGTGTTTGTGTTTCGAATGTGTCTATACAGGAGAGGCAGTATCACCTTTGTGCGGGAATGGTCCCATGTGCATATCTTTTTTGGTGCATCAGAGATTGGTAAATGAAGGCTTTGAAACATCTTTCAGGATCAAGGGCAGTGCAGAAGACCATGCTGATGAGATTGCTTGGTGCTTCTAGCTGTATATTCACAAGCCCGGATTGTAGCTCTGGGTAAATATCTCACTGTGCTTGTTTACGTACTTTGGAAGTGTTGCAGAGCCAATAACTCTGTATCAAACTCTGTATGCATTCGGTGACTCTATAACTTTTCTGAATTTCACAAAAATTTGCGTTTTCACTGCCCAACCATTCCCTTTAAATTATCTAGAATCCTACCATCTTATTTATCTAGAATAAAAATAAGGGATCAGAAGGGAGAGGGAAGTGAAAAGTAATTCATATCCATAGGTTCCCCCAAAACATTTAACATTCTGCGGATGTATGAAAATGAGGGAGCTCATCAGTGGAATGAAAACACTAGCTAAGAAAACGGGATTAAAGTTACTTTAAAACAGGATGCTGTAGTTAAGAAATTCTACGGAATTCCATGAACTTGTCATCGTAACATCTTCAGGCAAGACATGCAACTTGACAGCCCTGCTAGAACAGAATTTTAAGTTGTTAAGCTTCACTAAAATGCTTGTTTTTCTGACAGCTCAACAAGTTATGTCTATAGAAGTGTTTAAAGATAAACGTTGTGGACCATCCAGTGCCTGCGCTTGTTCCCCTGGTGCTGTTTTGTTGACCAGCTGTTGCTTGAGTCCCGTTTGAAGCTCCTTCCCTCTGGACGTGGAAGGTGAAGGGCAGAGCCTTTGTGTTTCAGAGGGCTCTTTTGGATCTGGAGAGACAAACTATGTTCAGGGGACAAAGGTGCCTGTTAGACTGTTGTTCAGTTCCCCTCTCCTCAGAGTTGAAAGGACATCAAAGAGAAAGCGAAGTCGGGAGAGCCAAAGAGCATCCTTCAACAAATCTATTTTCATAAACCTACTGCAGCTGGAATTATGGTGTACTCGGCTGTAAATCCTTTTAGTAGACATAGTGGCATTAATTTATTCCTGCTCTTAGTATTATTTAAAGAGCTCTTACAAGGAAAGAAAAAGTCCAAGGTTAGTAGTGATAAAGTTCTTCATTTGCTTTAAAAACAGAACATAAAAAAAGAAAAGCCTTCAGTGATGTATAATTATCTTTCAGAGCTGTGGTAGAGCCCCCACTGTTAAAATGGAGGTCTTTATGCAGCTTTAGCAGAGCAGAAAGCATTCTTTAAGAGTTATTTGGAGTAAGAGGATCAATGCCAGGTGCATTATTGGGCTTTATGAGCTGCTTGAATTTTTAAGGCATATTGGAAGGAAAAAGCATAATGTGAGGTTAGTTAGAATTATTTCAGAAAGTGCTGTCCCGCTGAAATGTGTTCATTATGTTCCTCGGCCTCCCTTGGAAACATTTTGTGCTTTATGTTCCAGGTGAAAAATGGAAGGGGTTTGCATGGCTGGCTCTGCTGTTGGAGGTAGGGAAGGTGTGCTGAAATCTGCTGTGTGATTTATAATAGGTGCAAGTCGTCACATATGGAATAACCATGTAAGGTTACAGTGTGTAATGGTACTGGCGGTTATTTGGTACAGAAGGCTGGAGCTTATGGTTGACATTTATGGTCAGCTTGCAGAAAACAGCCTCAGTAAGAGACGTGGGAGAATGTGGGTATAACCCTACCCTCTCTAGATCCCCCTGGGAAATAAAGATGCTGTTTTGAGCCTGTGTCACCTACTTTTTGGCTAAAAGACTATGGTCCAAGTCTTGTGCTTGGCCTCCACTGCTTCTGTCCTCTATTTCTGGGACATCCCTCTCGAGGACAAGAATGTCATAAGAAGTCTCTGCCAGTGATTGCTTCATCTATCTGCTCTGTTACGTCAATGCCATCACCTGAGGGCTGCACACGGAGCAGAATCAGGGAATGGAAATGGATTAAAAATCTCACTAAATCTTTAAGTGGGTTATTTCTAATGGTGATTGGTACCTGAAGCTGCCCTAAGACCAGTGCTGTGGAGGGGGCTCTGCACAGGCAAGGGGCTGGCAGTCATCGTGGAGAAACACTTGCGTTTCCACCAAGAGGAACGGAGACAAACGGGTCAAGCACTCAGTTCTTGTCAGATGACAGAGCCTCTGTCTCTGCATTATCCCTCAGTTTTGCATTTTAAAGCACAAGGCCTTGTGGTTCGAGCTAGGGGCTCAGAGCTGTTGGATCAAAGATAGGAGCAAACTCTTCCAGCTTCAGTAGGATACAGCTCCACCGGAGACATGGAACTGCCAGTATGCATGACCTGCTGTCCTCATGGACATCTTAAAGAGCCAAGGGGGTGTATCAGATCTCAACGTTTCATACACATTTGTCGTTTGCTGGTCCAAATCCTTGAAGAGGATTTCTTCCTTCAAAAGTTACAATCATACCTAAATGCAGAAAGCTGAAAAAAAAATGGCAAGTTAAACTTAAAACTGATAACATCAGACCAAGAGGAGTTGGAGGATCAACCTGCAAAGGGTGTCAAATCCAGTGCAAGCAGCAGGAGCCTGAAAGTGGCAGAGAGTCACTAGGGCTGAGGAGGAGCAAGCGGAGAAGATAAGGTGACCATGGCAGAAGAAGCATCATTGAGACTTGGCCTCTGTGAAAGAGACTCGAGGGAGCTGATGCTAGTGGAAGAGTCGGTGCTAATTGACAGCATGAACAGTAGCAACTGGCTGGGCCCTACAGGATTCACTCAGGAATTCAGAGGGGATTCACAGCCAAAGTAGCTGAATTGTTCATGCCAGCCAGTAATCTCTCACTGAATGTTTTCTTGGTACCAGAAGACTGAAAGACGGCAGTGCATCACCTTCTGTGCCACCCAAGATCCTCCCAGCAGGTAGGGAACTAAAGAATGAACCCACAGATGAAGAAGGTCTACGGGGGAGATTTCAAGGATGTGTGTAGGTGCGGTGGATGTGGGAGGAAGGCTGCTTCATCTTTACAGCAATCAGGTCTGGAAAGACACTGCAAAAACAGCAAGATGCTGCTTGATGGTGCTAATAAAAGGAATTATAAAGCATTTTGCCTATAACAAACGGCACAGAAGGTCCCTTTCAGTCCTGCTAATATTCACGTAGGGTAGCATACAAGTCATGAACAAGTCAATCTTTGCAGCAGTTTTATCACCTTAGAAAATGAGGAGTGGAAAAATAGCTCTGATTACTTAAGGGGTGACCTGCATACCCAGCTAAACTTCCCAGACAAACACAACCTGCTTAGCACTACACTTAGTCACTAACAACAGTTGTGATGAAACACTTAGGGAGAGAAGACTCACTTAGTATTCCTTGGTGGACGTTTGGTTTGGGCATTACTGGGTTTGACTGCAAAGCAGCTGCTGGCCAACATTAAATTTATATTGGAAAAGAAAGAGCAAGTCACAAGCAGTGGTTAACAGTAGGGAAGTCCTATCATTCCTACAAAGGAGGAACTGGGAAAGACCATTGCTTTATAGCCTGCGTGTATTACAGTTCATAAGATACGCAGGAGAAACTTCTCACTTTTAGGTACCGCTCAGGTAAATATTTTATCTTATTCAGATGAAAACCCTATACTTGTCTGTAGCTACCACCAAAGTGCTTCCAAGAAGAACTTAGCAAGAGGACCACCTGCTCCTTTCACTGTTTTCTCCTGATAAGTGATAAATATAACTCTGAGGTAGATGGCTCTTGAGTTCTCATATACTCTATCATTAATGTATATTTTGCCTTGGCATATGAGCATCTCCTATTTTTGACTCTTGCCCCGAAGCCTTGTTCTTAGAGATCCATGTGGTACTGGTTTCAGCACAGTTCTGCGTTGTCTGAAAAAATGTGTCTTTCATTTTAAACTTACCTGATCTCTCAAATTATTAGCTTGTTGTTTAGTCTGAGTTCCTGCAGTAGGGAAACTTCTGCTTGATCTGTGCCTATTTCAGTGCCTTTTCTTCCTTTTGAAACTCTTTTATCAGAATTGACATGTGAAAAAGAACTTTCAAAATGTAAAATTCCTACAAGCTCTGGGAAATTTGGAAAGTGAGGGAAAAAAACCCAACTTCTAGGGCATTGGAAAGTTGGGCAAAATTGCTTTTTTATATTTATTTTTTATATTTTTTAAAGGAGTGAAGTAGATTACTGTGTAAATATTAAACTACGTGATAGCCCAGCTCTGTTGATCAGTAAGAACTGGGATGAAATTCGGGCTATCTGAGGGTGATGTACCAAAACTGGGTACAGAAGCAGGGTGCTGTAAAGCATATTCTTTTACAGTGCCTTTTTGGAATTCGTTTGGAGTGGGCTTTTGTGCTTAGTTAGAGAAGTGTGGTATTGCTTGGTTAGGTGTGGCTCAAAGAAAAGAGAAAGGATCTTTATTTTCTCTTGTTTGGTTGGTTGGTTGGTTTGGTTGTTTTTATTTTACCTGATTGCAGAAGGCTTCTTGGGATGCTGGGAAAGCTGAGCGCTTCCTAATGTAGTTCTTGCTGGTGAATGAAATTACAGATATTGCCTTTGTGTGAATATCAAATCTTAAATCCATCAAATTTAAGTTTGTTCAACAACTGCCCTTGCTTGCTTCTCTCCGACTGGAATCCTTAACAACTCTTGAAAGCTGTGGCAGGCTCTTTTATTACCACAGTATTGGTGGCTATAAATCTAGTTTTATGCCATATTAGATGATGATGATGTCGTTAGGTTTTTGAAACTGTGAGCATGGTTGTTTCTGATTAAGGATAATCACAGAGCTGTAGAGGGAGGATAGGCATTTTTCCCCCTTATTTTATTCTGTGTTCAGGAGCAAAAGCTTAAACAATGCTGACACTGCAAGCATGATGCTGGTAAGTGTCTTCTGTCTTGATGATCCAAGCTGAAGTCCTAGCTGTAATTTTTAGGCACTTCCATTCATCTTCACCACATACTAATCTCATTTTGATTCTCATTTTCTTCTGCAGTTTCAGTAGATGGGATTCTTACCTGGGCTTTGTAATAATCTGTTGCACGGTCTGCCCAGGCGCTGTGCAGAAAACTGCTCTTTTCACACAGGTAGTGAGAGCAGGATGAAGAGCTGGATGTATTCTCAGCTTTTCAGCAGTACTTATGTGCTTGTGATGTTCTAATATTTGACCAGCCTGAGATACCCTGAAGAGACCATCTCAAGTGCAGAGGCTCTTTCTGAAGCTCAGCACTATCACCTTGGTCATAATTAATCTGCTTGTGAAGTTGGACATATTAGTTACACATGTCTAAGGACAAAGCTTCACCCTTGGCTAATCTGGACTAATAAGAAGAGTGAATCAAAAGCAAAAAGGTCTCAGGAGTCATGGGATGATATCATGAAATGCTTATCACATAAATCTGTGCAGCTGAAAGGCAGTGAAATGAAGAAGCAGCTGGTGAAAGGCACCATAGATTGAATTTGCTGCTAATAATTAGGAGCCTGCTTGAGCCAAGCACTTTTCCCCTTCATGCTTGCTTTGGGAAGTGCCAAACCAATGAATTACTCTTCATACCAAGAGCAAAGGGTGACTTCTACTACTGTATTTTCTATTCAGTGTTTTTATTGGATGTAAAACAGCCATCGAGAAAGTAACAGAAATACCACACATGGCTGAGAAGGAATCTGCAGATTTTATTGTGTTCATGCAGTTACTGACATCTCAGCCCCGTGCATGAATCTTTGGACGCGCATCGGCTTCTTGGGAGGTTTCACAGTTGCCTCCCATAGGAACTGCCAGACAAGGTCATACCCAAGGGCTGTTCAACTCCGTGTCCTGTCTGCGACACCAGCCTGGCCCAAATGCTTCACAGAGCAGAGACTTGTATGTACTAGGACCCATCTTCTCTCTAGACCCCCATCTTGGGGTCTGCAGTAGAGAAGATTGTACAAGGCCTTGTGCTCTCTTGCTGGTTGATGCTTCTGTCCTCATGCAGAAAGCCTGCTGGAGGAGAAAGCAGCATTCTTGCCCATCACCCAGTTCCCGTCTGTGCCTCAGCATGAACTGGGAGTTGTTTTAGGCTTGTTTTGTCCCTGGAGGGGTGTTTTGGATGGTAGTAGAGTGCCATCTGTAGGGAACTAGTCAAAGAAGCACATAAAGACATAAACAGGAGCGACTATGTAAGGTATATGGCAAAGAGTATCTTGCACTGCTCCCCAGTCAGCCTTTGCACTGCATCTGGGCTTGACTTTTAGAGGGGAAAAAAATCACACCTGGAGCTTCCAGCAGGTCTCTTTAGACCCTGAGTGCTGCTCCTAGCCCCGGGTTTCTTGCTGTGTACCTGAAAATCCCACAGCCAGCTTGAGGGAAGACAAAATAGGTCAGGAGCCAAAGGGTTGACGAAGGAACCTGAAAGCCCTGAATACCAGCCCTGAAAATCAGCTGCTCTGATGAGGACCAAGGCATTTGGGGTGGTGCAGCTGCTAATAACTCGCAACTGCTCTGATGAAACAGCCTCCTGTTGAGGATGGAGATTAAGTACCCGGACAGACACTGTCTGAATTCCATATTTCATGGCTTTTTAGTGCTCATGAAGGCAATCGTTTCCATATCTAGACCTACACTGCGCTGGCACATTGTTTCTTCATGAAATAAGATGTTCTTGCGTCTGAAATTCTTGGAGTGTGGAAGATGGCTTCTGACAAATTTCTTTTGCAGTTCTTAAGGACTTTCCTCTGGAGGCTGTGAGATAGTTGGAGGACTCATTTTTCCAGACCTCTGCAGGATCAGTCAAAGGTGGCAGCTCTGAACTCCCTCTCCTTCCCTTTCAGCTCTCCTAACGGAAGCTTCCAGGGGAGAAATTTTGTTCCTTCTGTAGCAGTGTTGATCTTTGTGCAAAGTTACGGTCTGAAGGCTGAGTTCATATGGACGTCAGAAAACCTCCTGGAAGGAGAAGCAGAGGCAACTGGGGGTAATCCTCTGCTCCGTAAATAAAGGTCACTAAGCATTAGGTGAAGCTCTTTGATGGGAACAGAGGGCTCTTTCTGCTAACAAAACTCAGCTTATGCTTTGAGTGGGTTTCTTCAGGAGAAAGATGAAGACGTAAGCTTTTTTTTCCCCAGTAATTTTCCAGTATTTCCCTTGACACTCGAGATTGCTCCAAAGTTGCTGCTCTGGCAAGGGTACATGTAACACCTAATCCAAAACTGCAAGCGAGTGAAATCCTGGTATTGAGTAGTCAGTGACAGGCAAGCCTTGCTGTGGTGTTTTATTTTAGGTCTTAGCTGCAAAAAAACTTAGAAATATCAGTTTGAAACGTCGGGGATCCTGCTTTTTAATGACACCTCTCACAAAGTTGGGTCCAGATCCACAACTAGATACTTGAGCACATGGATTCCATCTGTCGAAAGCTGCTCTCGAGTTAACTTTGGATTTGCATGGGAAAGTAACTTTTTTTTTTCCTTCCTTCTCCTCTACCAAGCCTGACCTACCAATTTTGCCGTTGATGGGACATTTTATAGATTAAGGCTTTTTTTGAAGGTAGGGTCAGGAAGGGGTCAGCAGGGCTTTCTAATGGAAACTCAATGTGAGCTGTAGCTCCGGAGCTGCCGTCGCTCCATAATTAGAGCCGAGGAGCGTGGAGTCCCTGCGGGTCAGGGAGTGCGCCCGGCCGAGCCACCCACGGTCCCTGCTCCCAGGACAGGGAATATCCATCCACACAGAGCGGGCTGCAACGGGAAACACGCGTGGAGAGCGCGCGGGGTGGGCTCCTGTGCCTGGAAGGTCGCCAGCTTCTCCTCGGAGCGGGCTCCGTGTCGCTGCCCGCCGAGACGGAGCAAACAGGTAGCGCCCTGACGCAAGCGGAGCGAGCCGAAATGGCTGTGAACGGAACAAGCTGGCAGCAACTTTTTCCGTTTGCCGCTCCGCGTTGAGGTGATTAGCCCAAATGAGGCCGGGCCGCTGGAAAATCGCAGGAGCAATGGAAAAGGGAAAGGTCACCGTGCGTTGCAGGGGTTAAACAGCCGGACTTGCAGCGCGCTCTGAAATAAAGGGAAAAAGGCAGAGATTGGTTAGGTCTGATAGCTCTTGAGATTGCCTCTAAGTGGCTTACAGCTTTTGCTTGTCTCTGTGTTTCATTTCTTTATTTCCCTGCTCTTTAAGTTTGTCTTTAAGCTTTAGGATGAAAACTTGCCAGGAAAGAGTTAAATCTACCCCTCCAATTAGCTATATTGGGGCCTCATTTCAATGTCTCTGCCCAAACTAACAGACGGCGTCGTGCCCTCATCTTGAACCCCATCTTCCCACCAACTTCATGGCAGATCATTTCTTTTGGCCAAAACACACACACACGCGCGCACACACACACACACAAAAAGGCAATGTATGATCTCATGATACATTAAAATTTTCCATTCATTCTTTGCTTAAACAATGGCTTTGGCTTCTTCAGAACACCCAAATTACAAGTTTTGGCATTGGAAATTTTGTCTGGCTCAGCTCCAGCACGCAGTGAGGCGAACAGAGGGAATTGCAGTAGGTGGGTGCACAGTGAGGGCCTTGTGCTCTGCCCTAAACTTGAGTGGATTTCCCCTGGAGGAGACTAAATCCCAGGTATCAGTTGATGCTGTTACTTTCTGAGGCTGGGAAGAGGATTAGGGTAAAGAGGCTTTCCGTAACTGAGCATAATTAGACTGGAGCCCTTCGCAGGAGAAAGAGAAAATTGCTGATGAGAAGCTATGAGAGGACTGGTTGGGAAATTGGATTGAGAAAGCAAGGGGAATTCTTGCTTAAAGTCTGTTCCTGTCTAATTCTCCTGAAGGGAATGTGTAAGCACTCATGGTGCTTGATCTGCTGGGCAGTGTGTCTAGCATAGAATGAAGGCTTGAGCTAGGGCTTTGGAGCAGAGGAGATATTTGAAGGAGTCCCTGTTGATGCTCCTTTGATCTCCCTTTCTCCCTTGCTTCATGTCCTCTCTCCTCCTTCCCCTTTAACGCAACGTGGCTGTTGTTGTCACTTTGGGTGCACTTTTAGCCATGAGCAGCTCCGTGGTTGCTTAGGTAAAGCCCTGTTTTAACTTGTCTTCCCCACTCCAACCTCCTCAGTGACTCCTGTTTGGGGTGGCGTTGCACCTCTCCGTGCCTTATTTTCACCCACAGATGGACAAAATGCGACGAGCTGTACTGAGTGTTTCCAGTGAGGGATTATCGGGAAGGGGGGCTCGTAGGCAGCCCCAGTTCCCTAGAAGAGGGGAGGAAAAAAGACTAGAGCTCCATGTGCCATCATCATCCACCTTTTAAAATCGCATTAATTTTGAAAGCTTGCCCTCTCTTAACCATTCCTCTGGTACACAAGGGCGTTTCGTTGCTTTTCTCCATATCCTTTCAGACATCTCCCTTTTGCTACAGGACTGCAGCAGTTGTGTTGAGCCCCCACCTACCTCACTGGCAGTGCAGCCCCTTGGTATTTCTATATGTGTCTGCATATATCACTAGTGTTGAGACTATCAACTGTTTGGAGCAGTGCCCAAGGATCTGGTAGCCTGTGGCACTGGCAGATGTCTGGTGCTCCCAGATATTAAAATAATACAGGAAATTATTGGTAATGGTTAACTGCATGCCTGCCACATGTAGTCCTTTGGAGGAACAGTCGTGCAAAAATAACAGCTAATTTTGGTGCTTGCAAAGGAAAGTCATCAGTTTGAAATATGGCTGGTTAAAAGTATTTATAGGTGTGTTGCTGTCTCTAAGTCCTCCGTGTAATTTTTTGATTTAACTATCAAATTCTTTTTTTTTTTTTTTTTTTTAAGTTTTCCCCATACTGTGTTTCCTTTCCTATTTAGATGATGGATTAAAGCAATGATCTTTTTCCCTGGATGATTCAGGATCTAAAACATCTTCTGTTTGGTTTTCAGCACTCAAGAAGTATCATTCACTGGAGTGGGGGAAAAGATGTTGCCATATCTGCTAGCAATGAGATATGGCTCTGGGTGAATGAAGATTCTTTTAAGGAAACAGTTTAATCTTATACAGCCCTAGGACTGATAATGAACCTTATCTCTGCACATTTGAGAAGCTGCAGGAGGTCTGGTGTCCGCTTTTACTGTGTATTTGCATCGGCTGTGCTGTGACTCCAGGTGAACAAGCCCCGGGGCTGACGTGGTTTTACCAGATAGATGTGGGTGGCCCTGCCTTTTCGTTGATACCTGTGCGGGATGGAGAGTGGACAGTCATGCAGAGTGCACTTCACACCAGGCTGCCCCCTTTTTGCCCCTGTGAATCTCTATCTGAGCAGGGAATAAGGCATCTTCCTTCAAGGACATCCTTACAGCAGCATGGCTGCAGTACCAAGTGCTGTATTCCCACCCTCAGCATCTTTCCCTGTTAGGAAGTTGCAAAGGAAAATGTTGGAAAACTTAAAGTAAGGCATTTTTACGAATCATTTGGGGTAAACTGGTAAAAATGACTTATTCCAGTGGCATTTTCTAGCATCTTCTTTTCTGCTGATTTCTAGTGTGCATACCAAGTTTTGGCTGCTGTAATGTGGATGAAGAGAGAGGATCTGTTCCCCTTGTTTAGTCAGTCCCAGTACAGACCAAGTTGTTTCATTTGCTGGCTTAGTGATGGTAGCTGGGACTTGCATTTCATAGAGCAAATGCTGAAGAGCAAGGACTGATGAGAGGACCAAGGTGCCTTCCTTGTCCAGCTTGCAGCATGGGAGCTGTAACCCAGCTCTTTTTTCCCGGAGACCCTGGTGCAGGCTGGCTCTCCCTCTTTGAGCAACATCCAGGAGCATCTCAAAGCAGGGTCCAAAATAGAAGTCTCTTCTTTGCCTTTCCCTTGAAGCCATGGAGTTCTCTTCCGCTTTACTCTATCCAGAGTTTGCAGCCCAAACTGTTGTGCTTGGGATGATGTTTGCCAAAACCACCCAGAAAACGTCTTCCTTCCTGCAGAACCGGCTGCCTGGAGAAACTCTGACCTTATAAATCTAAGAAGCACAGCAGGCACCAAGCTCCTGTCCTGGTGCCCAAGTGCTGGGCTGCACTTGTCGTGTGTGGGGAGTCAGGGCAGTTGACTGAGGAGCCCCACGTGTCCCATCTGGGGCCCTTTCCATCTCGGCACTCCATGTGCTAGCGCCTTTCCCCAGAGGAGCCGCAGGTCACATTCCTTACAGCTCTCGCTCCAAAGCAGGGGGCTCTGGTTGCCAAATAAGTCTTCTGAGGCAGAAAAGAATGTTTTGTGGAGGGGATTTACCTGGCAGTGGATTAGGCTCTGCAGGAACCTGCCCACTGCTGCCTATTTGAGTTGTTTCCTCTTGCACCCTTGCGAGCAGCCTCTGCAGGACCCTGCTGCAAGTGCCCACGATTTGCTGGTGTTCTCCTCGAGGCAGTGCTGGGCAGGTGAGCTTAGCTGGGAGCCGGGTCTGGGCCGCTCTTTGCGGGGGTCCTCTTACATCCTTAGGGTGGGGAGGAAGGGGATGAAGTTGAATGAGGCCTCAGAGCACCCTGTTGATTTGTAAGTTGTCCCAGGACCTCAGAATGACCGAGAGGCAGTTAACTGTGACCTTCTGCGGTTTGGAGATCGGGATCCAAGTGCGGAGGTTTGACTCTTTCTCCATCTAAAACCCATGACCACAGTTCCTATTTTTAAGCAGACACTGAAGACCACGATCTTCTGGAATTCACCAGCTTCCCCTCCCTGCTGCTCTCCTCAGTCCTTCCCCATTTAACAGGGATGTGGCCGGGTCCCCTTTGTCACTCCTGTGGTACCTCCGGGACCTAAAGCTTGGAAGTCCCTTGCTGCTCTTGTGTACTCGTGTACCTCGGTACAGAAGTGGGTCTTGTTGAGACCATGGTCCCTTGGCCACGGCTCACCTTTAATTCCTTCTTTTTGTTGTTGTTTCTTATTTTCGTTTTTCTGTGGTGCAGTTGGCCTCAGCACCTCCGCTGGGTCAGGGTAGAGCTCCAGGCCTTTCTGCAGCTCCTTGCTCCACTGTGTGAGCGCCCAAACCATCACGTTTTCCCATGGCAGCCAGGCCACTCGCTAGCATCCAGTCCAGTCTCTCGACCAGCAGAAGCCCTGGGCACTTTAACTCTCCTTGCAAAAGTGCAAACTTGATTATTAGACCTTGGATTCCAGTAAAGGTTCTGGGAGCAAAGCATAGATCACAGCCTTAGTCCACTGAGACATGTGCTTAGCAGCAGGGGTGTGTTTCCTTCAGCTTTCGTATTTGGATTAGAAATGCTTTCTTTTGGGGGCCAAATTTCATTCTCAGACACTGTAGTCAGTCCTACTATCAGTTCCATGAAGCCTTCATGTCTAAAGGAAGTGACCAAAATAGATAGATTTGTTTCCAAAACAAAACCCTTTAGTCCAGAGAAAAGATACCTGCCTCTTGGGAAAGATGAGAAGACTCTCATGTCTCCTGTTTTTCCGAGCTCAAGGTCTCTTATCCTTTGTCTTTGACTGTTTCTCATCGCTTATCCTTTACTAGAAAAACATTCCAGCATGTGTGCAAGGCTAGACCACCAAAAAAGATGAAGAGGAGATGGATGCAGCCCTTCTATTTATAGGGAGAGAGACAAACCAAAAATGATATGGGAAAATTCAAAGCTTTAAATACTCTGGGAGAGATGGAAAAAGGGCTGCTGTCATTGTTCACAGGGTTCAGGAGACTTTCTCACGAGCAGCTTGGCGGCACCACCGGACGACTTGCTCGGGGCCGTTTCTGGGCACCAGAGCCCCTCTTGTTGCTGGAAGGACCGCTCTGCTTCTCAAGGCAAGGAGAGAAGGGCCGGCCTGTTACATGCTGCATAAGACCCAAAGTTTGTGCCCTCCCAAAGTCTTTCTTCATCCTCTGGGGTATCATGTCCACTGATGTCAACACCTCTGATCATTTCACTTGTCTTCATTCTTCTTTCTACCTAAGCTTTGAGCTTTCTAGTCACCATCTTGTGAACCCTGGAATATTTCAAGATATTCCTGGCCTCCCTGGAGAACATTAGGCTCCTTTAATGTGGCTTTGCTTCCAGTCAGAGCAGTGAAATCACTTTCTCAAATTACCTTCTTGCTATCTGTGCTTTCCTTGTGGTTTTTAGCCTATTCTAGAAACAGCAGTGTCTTCTGCCTGACCTCACCTGCTAATCAGCTTTGATTTGTCCCAGTGTTTGGCAAATAGAATGGCTTTTGCTGTCTTTGTCAAAGGAAGTGCTATAATCCTTGGTTGTAGATCAGTCTTTGGTTTTGGCTAAAGATTTGAACCTTCTCAGTGCTCTAGCTCCTTGTCTCACCTCTGAGGTTGGCTCAGACTCAAGGATGAGGAGTGGTTTTCAATTTTTATTTTTGAAAGCATGTTTCATAATGTAGCAGAAGTGCAGGATGTGTGGCTAGAAAGTGGTGCTACCTCGAAATTCAAGGAGGAATTAAAGACAGTGGACTGAGAAGTGGGAACTGAGGTCTCCTTTACCATTGCAGAGAGGTGCAGGATTAGCAAGGCCTTCCTTTAGGTTTGTGTATCCCATGAAGTGTCTTGTCCCTGCAGATCTGGAGCAACGTCGTCCTCAAACGCACATTGCCATGAGCCCTCCTGCACTCTCCCTTTGCACGTAAGAGCCTCTCCAAGCTTTATCTGTAAACGCCTCCCCTCGGATCACCTCTGTTGTGACACCTACAGGAAACGGCCATTTCGTAAGGGCTGGAGGAGCAGGCCAACTTGCCAGTGTTTATATTTACTAGAACAGTGAATGTGCTGAGACGCTGCAGCGCTTGGGGCAGTCGTGCCGACCCCGGCAGATCCTGCCCTTGTCAGCCCTGTGCTCCCATCCCCTCCCGCCGTGGAGCTGCTGCCCATCAGCAGCCCGGGCTGCCCTGGCCCCTCTCATGCCCATGTTGCTGTGGCTCCTCCTGTGCTTTTACCTTGCAGGACTGGGCAGATTAGTAGAGAATCCAGAGCGTTACTTCTTGAGCACTGATTTAAGCACTGCCACAGCAGAAATAACATGAATCTGATTTGCAGTTCCCAGACTTCTTCCTTTCCTTCTCTTCTCCCTTCCCCCTGCTTTGGCTCTGTTGATAACCCTCTAAATGCTACCTTTAGAAAAACCACTGCTGCCAACCTCTAATTTCGGCCCCAGTTCTTCCTTACAAATACACCCCTGTGGGATTCGGCATTGGGGACTGTCCGAGGGCTGTGTCTGCTCTCCCCTTCTGCCCAGAGGCTCCCCGGGGCTCTGTGCATCATGATCCCAGTCCCAAGGCAGCCTCTGGCTTGTGGGCTCCTCTGCAAAGGGAGTAAATGACTCTGACAGCAAAAACAACCCGCATCATTTTGATGTTTAAACCAGTAGCTGTGCTGGCTGTGGGGTAGCTGGGTTTACACGCACTCTAAACCTCTCTTTGGGAACATTCTTAGCTTGCTCTGACTGGTTGTCTTACAATATTAACTATACCATAAATCTATAGGCAGTGCAACAATATTTGCTGAAGCCTATTTCGTTACACAGAAAGATTTCTGAGCAGCAACTGGAGAGGTGCTGTCAGCAGGAAAGCCCCACCAGGCTTAAGGAGAAACTGGAGCCATCAGTGCTTCGAGTTGTGTCATTTTACCACATTACTTGGTCACTGGTCTCCATATATCTGATGTGAATAGATTGCTTTTGCTAACATCACTGGTAAGATCATCTTATTTTATAAGAAGCTGTAACAAATCAATTTCAGGCTTTTAAGCTTGGGCTTTGGCTCTGCTGAGCCAGGTTGCTTAGTGCTTGGATGAAGAGTTCCAGCAAACCGTGCAGTCCAGTAAGCTTTGCACCCAAGGACCATTTCTGATGATTCAATCAAAGGTATTTTAAAAACAAAAAACTTATTGTCAGTAGACTTCTTTCCTGTAAAGAGTTTTACGTTCCCACTGAGTGTTTTTAGCGGTCTACAAATTGAAAAACATTGAAGACTGTTGTTGCAGTCAATTTGGCAAATCATTTCCTTTGAGCTGTTGCACTGCATAAATATTTTGCTGTCGTGCCAAGAGCTGTTGTGCTGCCAGACATGTCATCATCTAAATGAATAATAGATGGGAGCTCCTGATCCCTTGTGGTCATGAAAGGACTGGGGGCACCTACGAGGCTGGGTAGGTTTGGGGCTCATGGTCCCAGGGTCAAAGCTCAGTCTAGTCTTGCTGTCATAGAACGGTGCCCTTGCCTTGGACCCTGAGATGCAAGAATGAGATTGCTGTTTTTTCAATAGTTTTATTATGTTTTGGAAGAAACCTTGAGCTATTTATTGTCCAGGTCATTGAAGGGTTATTTTTGATGATGCTAATTGCTGTGAAAGTGCTGCAGAAGTACCTGACCTTTATTGCTGAAAATGGTCCTTTTCATAGAAACCAGAATTCTGCAGTCATCAAAAATGCATCTAAGCAGAACAATTTGGCTGAATGCTAAAACGGCCTCCTGCGACACTCATAAGAGTTACAGTATGAATACTGTGATTGGAAATTTATGGCTCAGAATAGTGCTTGAATGGATGAGGTGAGATGAGATGGCATTGAAGACGTGTTTACTTAAAAAAATAAAGATATTCTGCACCCATTGTATTAATCTTCTTGGAAGAGAAGAATTATTCTCATTTCATAATTTTAAAATACTTTTCTGATGTTCCCTGGTTGTTTTGTTAAGGGGAAAACATTTATTTCCTTCAGCTTACAGACAGAAACGGATCAAACCACTTTACTTTTGTCCTTGGGCCTAGCGCAAGAATCTTGTGGCTGAGACACCAAACGGCAACGGAGAAATTAAGGGGTAAAAATAGAACTGCTTGGCCATATGCAAATAAGTCATATGAATAATTTTTTCTGGCTTTAATGTGGTTAGTGAAGTATATTTCTCTTGCAAAAGGCGGATGGTGTCTGGTGGAGTTGCTCCCCCAGGGGTAGCAGTGGGAATCTACTCCTTGGAGATGTTTCTTCCAAGCAGCATTAGATGCTGAGGGCCGTAGCCAAGTGGATGGTCTTTTGTTAGGCAGCAAATGAGCTTTGGGCCCTAATGAGATCTCTTTGCCTCTCGCTTGTGTTTCATTACAGAGATTTTTGGCGTGTCTGTCAAGAAAAGAAAGATGCAAACGAATGTTTTCTCATTGAGCCTCTTGGACTCATCTCCTTGTCTGTTTATTTTTGTGTGCGTTTCTGGCTGTGTCAGAGAAATTCTGATGGAAATTCAGTGTTTCATACAGAGATTATTGTAAAACGAAGGGGTTTTATCTGCTGCTGTTTTGTCTACTTCATAGCAAAGCTCAGCAGATTTATTTTATTTTTTTTGAGTGCGCCTTCAATTCCGTGTACTAATATTAGTTATACAATGAGGACACGTCTATATATAAACGCCTAATTTTGTCTCTTTCCATATATACCCATGTTGCTATATATAATCCAAGTGCTTTCATAGGACTATTTCAAAAAATATTTGTCACATTTTGTCGTGTATTTTATGGTGGGAAACTGTAATCGGAAAAAATGCACTTAGTTCTTGTGGGACAGCAAGGTAAAATAGCTTCTTGTGTGAACGGGATCTTTTTTTAGATGCCGGTGCTACAGAAATAGCCAAGTGATGGCCGTGCCCTGAACTCCGAGCGCGTTTCCTCTTTGCCAGGGCTTGCCGGCGTGTTTGTGTAACCCTTGTGGGGACAGCGGTGCGCGGCCGCGCGCTCCACTCGGGCGAGGCCTGGGCCGGGGCCCGCGCGGCCTTCGCGGCGCGCTCGGCGCCGGCCCTGTTGGATCCCGAGGCCGTCGCTCCGTGCGCGTCAAGCGGAGCGCGGCAGGGGATGCGGTTCCCTCTGTCTTAGGCTGAATCCGAGCCTCGTCCAAGTTGAAATGGACGGTGTTTCAAGTAAATAACATTTGCACAGTCTAAAGCAGGAGTTTGTGCAATGACTTGGCTTCCTAGCTTTTGGGAAGACTGGTTTTTTGTCTTTATATTGTCATGAAGTTGGGTCTACCTCTTTCCTGTAGCTGGAAATGGTAACGATGTTCTGGAGTTCGGTTTTTCGCAGCCTCTCGAGCAGCTGGCAGAGGCTCCTCGTGGTGTTGTGGGGAGGGGTATCCTAGGGATTTCTTTTTTTAATTCAAGTTTCTCCAGAAAACAGAACTTGTGACTGCACCATATCTCAGTGGAATCTCTCCTTCCTTACCCATCCTCATCCCTCAAAAATTTGGAGGTCACATTGAGTTGTAATACTCAGAAATGTTGTATTTCTGTAAGTTTCATGAAAATATGGGGTCTAGGTAAGGGAAGTTTTTCATATGGCTGCTAAGGAGCAATGAGGAGAGCTTGACTGTTACCTGTTTGGTGAGGCAGCATCACCAGGGGCTAGGTAAAGGTTTTGGCTCTAATTCGTTAGCTTTTCCACATTTCTCTCATGCCCCAGTCCTCGGATGTTTTGTGAATCACATATAGCAATACACATCCTTCTGCTGTGGTTAGTATAGCAAATAAATACAATTGTTTATGCTCTAGATTGAAGGGCAAGTCCTCAGAGTACAGTAGACTGGACTTCCACTGGGGTCCGTGTTGATGTTTTTGCATGGGCATACCCAGAATGTTTGGATTTAGAAGCGGTCATGGAAAATATCTGTACAACGTGCTTGTGTCTGTTGCGTGACCAGTTTGCCCATGTCTCTTCTAGCAGACATTTAAGCTGTTTTACTTTAGTGTTTATTGGGATGCAGAAGAATTCAGACTAATCCTAGCTAAGAATAAACAAACCCAGGCAGAATCCGCACCATTCCTCCGGGGCACATACCATGATGCTGCAGGGATGCTGGTGTCGTCCTGGCGCTCTCGGTGTGGGCACAGATTTGTGGGCAACCCTTTGGGACACATGTATTTTAGTTTCCCCTCACCAAGAAGCAGGAGAGAACGGTAACATGGGGGTTTATTGATCTGTTCTGAGCTTGCCAGCAGCTTCAGCTGCCATAGCCATTTTAGTGGAGGGCTTTACTGTAGCTCTCATCAACGAGACATTGGGTGATCGGTCAGCATTTCCCAACTGAGTCCATGAGAGCATGGACCAAGTACGTGGATTATTCAAGTGGACCTTTGTGGGCTCTTCCTCTTTTGAGTTTTTTTGCGATGAAGTGCAATTAGGCCATGTTAGTGGAAATGTAGGAGAGCTTAACCACGGATAAAATCACGGAGATGCTCCGTGACGCTCTTGTTTGCAAACAAGGTGAACAATCTCAAACAGATCCATCCCTTGCCAGAGCAGGGTGAATGGAAGAGCATTTTGCTTAGATCAGAAACTCTGTCCCCACAGTAGGAACTGTGCCAAGAAGCTTGTTCTGGAGTAAAATTGTCAAAGTAAATGAAATCCCAGAAGTCAGTGATATTAAAGCTAAGTGTTTCAGTCATCTAGGGGCAAATATGTTCAGATTCATTTGGGATGGGAATAAAATAATGTTACAGATTTGTGCAGAATACCATGAATGATGCAGAATTGGCTCCACTACATCTTTGCTGAGCTCATCGGGCAAATCATATGAAAGAAATACTGTACTGTCAGAAATCCTATTGCAGAGCTAACATATCACCCTGCCAGGAAAAAAAGGTAAAGAACAGAAGAAGAGAAAAAAAGTCTGGACCATCACTCTACTGCAGGATAAACAACTGACAAGAAGAATTGGAATAATCATGTTAATATTAGTGTAAGTCCCATGTCATCCACACCCAGTGGCTGGAAAGGCATTGAGCTACCCTGATTTATGCACCCTCTTTGAAATCATTTTGGCCTGGATTTTAAACTAAAGCAATGAGCAGCCATTCCACTAGTTCTTTGTCTTGCTTCCTCAAGGGTTGTGCTTCATGGCACTGTCACCGGCTTAGGAAAACTGATAAACTGCTCTAGCAATATGGTTTGGGAACAGATTCATCTTAAATAAGCCAAATAGGTTAATCAAAAAAATATTAAAATAGACACATAATACCATTTTTGAGAAAATTACTGTTGCTTTCTCTGAATTGAAAGAAGGTAGTGTATTATTTTTCATTGAAACTCCTATGTCTGAGGAATTGAAAACACCTAGGAAGAAAGCCAGTCCTTCTACATTTGTTGTTAAGTAATGTTAATAATGCATTCAAGTATATCATCATTATTGTCACTCTTTCAAACAAGGCAATATGCCTTAATCTTTCCTTTTCCTGGAGCTGACAAATTAGCAGTTGAACTGTAAATCCTAGTTCACTTGTCTCATCAGGATGAAATCTATTTAAATCCTTAGCATATTATGCAAAACATCTTTCCCCCCCCTGCATACATTATTGTCTTCATATTTTGAGTGGAAAATATAGTTTATAGGGCTATGTTCAGCCCAGGAACCAGGGGCTCTCTTTCTCTCCATGCTTCCTGTAGTGTCAGGCAGTTTTGGCGTGTTGTTGGGTGGTTTAAATGACTTTTTTGTTTTCCTCTCTTGCCCCAAACTGTTGTTCCACATAAGCTCTCAATACACAGGCTCGGGGCTAGCAGTGTGCAGCCATCTGCCATCAGCTAAAATTGCACCAAGGCAAATGAAAGATGTAGCTGGTGGGGTCAGAAAGTTGGAAATACCCCTCTTGGTGGGATTTCCTGACCCACGGCTGCCTCGATGCTTTGCCCTGTTCCTGTAGCATATACAGCAGCCAGAAGATGCATCCCTGTGCATCTCATCGCGTTTGGGTCATACGTGTGTGCCGTGTGGACCCTTCTTGGCTCCTCGTGGTAGCTGAGCCAAAATGTGACCCGAGGAAAAAGCCCACGGAGAAGTGGGTCGCGTTTCTTGCGTCTTCGAATGGTATTTTCTGTCTCTGTGACTTGGAGTCTTCTCTCGTGGTGACTGCCCCGGGCTGCTACGTGAATCAGCAAGTGTCGGTGTTCGCTGGGGAGAAATGTGCAGCGTCAGAGCCCGCGCGGCCCCGATTCTGAGCTCGTGCAAAGTGAAGGTCACGGGCACCGCTCCTGCTCCCAGGCACG
>JAVCKT010000745.1:0-15110 GCA_032273925.1 Rhynchotus rufescens | reverse complement strand
GTAAGATCCGGTGGATACTTTCAATAGGACATTAGCCACCAGCTTTAGGAAGCAATTTATATTTGTCCATTTACCAGGGAGCACCAACAGCACCTCAGCTAGAGGTGTGAGTTTATGTCCTTGGTAACCCGGTGATTGCCAATCCCGATCCCATTTTTGCCAACAGCCCAAATTCGCTGCTGGAGAAGAACTGCGTGCCTGGGGAGCGCTGGCATTCTGGTCATGGCAGAGGAGGTGGTTGCTCATGGGCCAGAAGGGTCTGAAACTTTTCTCTTTTTGCTCTTACTGCCTGCTTACACCTGGTCATAATTTCATTTAAATGTTCTTGCATCTCCAGAATCTTTCTTAAGATTTCTACTCTGATAGCAGAGCTCCATATTTAAATGACCATTTTCCTTACTCTTAAGCTAGTTCTGCTCGCTGTTAATTTCTTTTTCTTGTGGAGCCATCGTGACTTCTCGGCTTCTGCTCCGGGTTTGGTTCCAGGTGCAGTTCAGTTGCATTCCAAGCTGCAGCCTGTAGCCGCTTTCTAGATCTGTGCTTTTACTTGCAGGAGCAGCTCAGAGTGCTTCTCAGGAGGCTGTGAGGGGATCAGATCGAAGGAGAGGCATCAGCAGTCAAGCTGCTGGAGCATATACACCGAATCACAGGGCTACTAGAGATGGAAAATGTTAGGTCATCTCTTCTTTTCCATCTGCCATGGAGCAGGGGAGAATTATCAAGTCTAGGAGCTTTGTCCAGTCTGGTTTCAAAGCTGCAAGTAATTGAGCTGCTGCCATTTCCCTTGGGAAGGCTTTCCTTGCAAATGCAGTTTCACTATTCAGGAAGTTATCCTAAAACTCTGCTTAATTTCTCCTTTTTTTTTTTTTTCTCTGAGGGCTGAGGTGCTTGTCCAGTTAATGGTTGTGCAAGACTGCCAGGACTCCAGTGTAAAGGCACAAAGTCACCACATGCCCCGTGGGGACACTTGTATTTTCACTCAGTTATGGGGCTATCTGATTTTTATGTATTCCGTGAATATTTATTATCAGATCCCCTTCCCAAGCAAACTTCAAAAAATTGTTTTGTTACAAAAGAAAAACTTAACCTAAGGAACTTACTTTCCATTGAGATTATGTTCATAGAGTCATTTTGAATTTCAAGATTTTCGCTTAAGTAGTTGAGCAGTTAGTCTGGTGTTGAAAACCTGAGTACAGCGTTGCTTGCACGTGTGCACCCGTTAGTGAAATGAAGGTGGGGAGGAAGAGCAACAGTCCGATTTCCCTGCTGGAAATGGTCAAAGTGCAGAAGCAAATGGCATGAATGCAAATTGTGTCTAGTAGAAAAGAGAATTAATGTCCTTGAACTCTGCTGCAGAGAAGAAATTTAGTAAAACACTTGTTACTTAGCTATAATTGCTTGGAAGCCAGTGCTGTGCTAGAGGGAGTTGTTTCTAATGGTTAAATTATACAACATGTTATAAATTTGATTATGTTTTGCATAATACATTGTCAAATCTGTGAATTTCACTGACAGGCCCAATTGTTTATTCTATTTTGCTCAGTCAAAACCAAAGCAGTCACTTAAGGGTAACCTAGAACATTTTTCAAAGACGGAGATTGTTAAGTTAGATCCAAGGGCAACTAAACATCTCCTGGGATTTTTCTCCATGTACTTGTATATTAATTAAGTAAGGTATATTAAACAGGTCGTAGCTTAACATTCAAGGGCACTCAACAACATCAATTGCATTTGGATTACAGGCTTTAACAAAAATGCTCCAGCCTTACTAGAGAAGGACTAGCAGGAATTGGCTAATTGCCTACCAAAGATTCAATTTATGCCTTATTTTTAAATAAAACTCAACTCATGGCCTTCCATGAGATCTGATGCTTGCACAGAGCAAGCAAACATGAGAGGTTTTGCAGGTACAAAGTTCATAAACCTGGAGTTTTGGATGTTTTTACACCTCCTGCATGCAGGTTGCCGTTCCCGGCTCCGAGAGGTAAACCAGAGCTCTGCCTTTGTGCCTGGGCCACTTCTGCCACGTGTCTTTGGCTTTAAAGCTACGACAGCAGTGTTAGAAATGTCTGCTGCACCATCTGCCTAGTGGTGTCAGTTTGCTATTGCGTTTGGTCGCATCAAGGGCATATTGTGCCATTCCCAATCGATAAAATGGAAATTTTGCTTGTGTTTAGGTTCCTAAGCAGAAAAAATGGAAAATTGCAAATCAGAAATGAGACTTAGGCTTGGTTTTGAGTCATGCCTCCCCTCAGTGTCTCTTTTTAAGTTATTATTTAACTTTTTTTGCTGAGTTTTGGATACCTCCAAAGATGGCAGTTCCACATCCTCTCTGGGCCTCTGTCCCAGAATTTGGCCACTCTCATGGGGAAGAACATTTTCCTCATTTAGTGATAATTTCTGTTTTTGCAGCTGAGTCCTTCTCTGCAGAGCCAGCCAGTTAGTCCCCATCCCGTAGCAAACCATGGGGTTATTTTGTCCCAGATAAAGGCCTGTACATTTGCTCTTGCTGAACTTCATAGAGCTCCCATTGGGATATTCCTTCAGCCCCTTAAGATCCCTCTGAAAGGCAGCCCTACCCTGCCGTATATCGACTGCTCCCTCCAGTTGGGTGTTGACTGCAAACTCATCGAAGGTGCAATCAGGTCACTACTGGAGTCAATACTTCTTAGCAACCTTCTTCTCAGTCCCTGGGAAATGCCACTAATAACTGAACCACTCGCCACTGGGCTCCCTAGCCTAGTGATCCTGTCTGTTTTCCACCCCTGCAATCCACTCCTGTAATTCATATTTCTTGCCTGCAGTCTCAGCGAGGCTACAAGGATGCTTGGGGGAGTATGAGCCTCATGAGCAGGTATTTACATTTCTAATTAGGGCAGCATGTTAATATTTTTAGGTCCTTGCCCCCCTGCCCGTGGTGCAGCAGGGCTCTGTGTGAGAGCCTTGCCCGTGGTTCTCTCCTTGCAATGTTTGTTACACACCACTTGCTCCTTTTCTGCCTTTATCATCAGATCTGCCAGTGCTGCAGAGCTTGCTGAATCTCACTACATCGACACCTCAAATGGGTGATTAAAGAAAGATTAATGTCAGAGATGTATTGTGGTTACAGACTGTTGCCAGAAAACCAGTGAAGTATAGAAATAATTTATATATTTTCCATTCACACTTGCTCTCTTCATTTAATTGGTGGTTATCTAAACAGTCCAGATTTCCATACCTGCACATTTACCCCCTTCAGATCTTTTTGCAATACGTACCCTAGGCCCTTAGCAGCAGCAGGTGCAGTTGAAACTTGCCTCTGGATAAAAACAAGTAGCAAATACCAGTGGCCTGGTAAAATCCTTGAATAAAACCAGCTAATTTCTATTTAAAATACTTGGAGGAGGGGTTATTTTCCTCACAGGCTACTTTTAAAGTTGGGCACACGCTGTGCTGTGCTCTTTTATGATCTATAAGGAATGCTGTACGCTCCTGGATTTTCCTTTAGCTGTTTCCTCCCTGATTGCTTCCGTGCTCACAGCGGGTATTTTTGCAGTCGCTTGGATAGCAGTTGAAGCCAGGTTGTCTCCGAGGACAGCCGAGCCATGAATATGTGTGTTCCTCTCACTTCTGTGAGAGGGACTTTGGCCAAACCCCTGGATCTTCATGAAAATTACTCAACAAAGACCCAATAAATGTAATTTTCGGATGGATCAGCTCTCTGCTCTGACTGGACAAGTGATCTCGGGAGTATTTGAAGGGCAGGACTCTGGGAGCAAAAGGCAGCCTTGCAGAGGAGCCTGCTTAGATTGGCTTGAAGTCCGCCAAGCCCACCCACAGCCTTGGTTTGCACCCCAGTGAAGTGATCAATTCATGGCAGTCAGCAATATGAAAACTGTACAGTCAAGAGGGAAGGATGGTAGTGTCATGCTGGATGTGTATTTGTGGCAGGTAAACACTCTGCAAAACGTTATTTAAAAAAAAAAAAAGATAAAACTGGAAATTGATGTTACCTATTGAGATGTTCGTTGACGATTGACCCTAAGGGAGACAAGGTTCAATGCTATTTTGGGGGATAAGTCTCGCCACATTGAGGGCTTTTAATTAGACTTAACAGTCCTAGCAGTGCTGTCAAGTGCTCTTAATTAGAACAGAGTGTTGCAGATGCTAAAATGGGGATGGCGTTCAACAGTCCAAAAGTGCAGTGATCCTAAAGCCTCGGTCAGGACAGGACCCCAATGGGACAATCAATAAAGGGTTTGATGCTGAGAGTCCTGTTAACTCTCTGTGCTATTGCAGCATTCAGCTCCTTCTCAGACCCTTTTCCATAACTCCATCTCGTTGCTTGCAGATGTGCCTGCTGTTTTCCAGGACTCTTGCTGATAAAAGGCTGGTCTTTTTGTGCCAAATGTAAAATTACGTCAAGTAGTTCAGTCTTACGGTAGGAAATTTGGAATTGCAAGAAAAGTTGGTTGCTTTGATCAAAGCTGTAACATTGGGTTAATATAATACTGGTGTTGTTTGAGGAAGCATTTGTTGAAAAATTTTACATGTTTGTTTGGATCTGAGTACTCTTAGCAGGCACTAATGAATGGGCATGGTGATCGTCAGGAACCAGGATCTGAATGAAAATGAGCTCCTCTGCTCACTTACAGAGAGAGTTCCTGAGGGAGTTACGCCTTTTGACTTGAAAGCAAATATACTAATATCAGAGCAAACACCAGGAGTCCGTTACAGTGCTTTGTTTAATCCATGTGACCTTTTTTGTGCACAGATCCATCTTGAATATCATTGCATTGAATGGATGAAACTGGATTAAGGTATTACAGGGGAACAGCGACGATGCTAATACCTCTCTCTTTTACCAAGACACCTTTCTTTGATTTTTAATGCTGTTGAGCAGTAAAAAGAGCTGAAAGTCCTGCAAGGAATTTAAAGAAATAAAAACTAGCACCATAAGAGACTTTCATTAGAGTATAAATGTCGAGCCTTTAAAATCACAAATCATCTTTCTAATAATTCACTGTAGAATAAGGTCTCTTCAAGATAAGACTCAGCAGTGCTGTGGAGCTGGTATTTAAAGTATGTCCATCTGCATCTAAACGAGTAGCTCCAAGACAATCAGATTATGCAGCAGTTACTTTGGTGAGAATATCGCCTAAGTGGAATGGAAACTTCATTTTGAGTCTAATATTAGATCCTGCTTTGGAAAATTCCTTTTAAATGATCACAAGCTGGGAATAGCAAAAGAATTTAACTTTCGACAGACAGCGTTCACCAAGAATTTGTTTTTAACTGCTTATGTTGGGTCCCTGGGAAAGCAGATGTGAAAATCTTACCAAAGTGAATTGACTTGACCTGATGCAATGTTTATATCAGTAGTTGATAAGTTTTTCTCCCTAGTCTAATTTGTTCAGGATATTTTCATTCTTCGAGCATGAGCAAGTCTGGGTTGGAATACTTTGAATGCTTGCTGGTCTAATAATCTGAACCTTCAAGCACACAGACGTTATTGCCTATAAAGGGGTTTAAGCAAAGTTGAGCTATTTTAGTTATCTTCCACAGATGGGGATGAGTGTTGGGTTTTTGAAGCTAGTACAGAGGAACGTGAGAGAACATTGCTCAACTCCTAATGCCTCATGAAGCATGTTGAAATCTGCCATATTTATGCTTCAAAACGCTGCTTGCGTTCGCTGAGCTCTCCGCACACAGAGCTCGCCGTGTCTCTTTGCAGAGATGACTTTCAGTGGCGGCCACGGGAACTGGCTACCACGGATGTCAAAGTGGATTCAAAGGGTCTTGATTCTCTCGTGATTCCTCGAGCAGAAGGGACTTCAGGAGTTATAAAATGCTCTGTGAACGATGCGCAGCTTAGGGATCTTTAGAGCCTCTAGTACATCTCATCATAGCTCTTCTCTTCGTTAAACAGACGCTGTCCCTTTGAATATTTTAATTGATTAACTCCTAAGTAAGCCCCCTTCTGTACAGAGTGTATCTAAATAAATTATTTGTGCAGCAGGAAGGAGGAGAGCAACTCATGGATCAGATTGACCTCTTCTCCCCTAGCTCTGCCCTGTCTTTGTGCTTCTGAGGTTTGGCCACTGATGCTGTTATTTCCGTGTGTGCAAAGAACATGCATGGGAGCTCTCTGCAAAGGAAGACTCTTGTTTGACCTTCTCATCCGCATGTATGAGACAAGAAGAGAAAGAAACATCAACAAAATAGTATAATGAATTTGATGCTAGAGTGACAGCTTCAATGGAGAAAGAAACTGGGAACAGAACATCAGGGTTGTTGACTGTCCGTTAGTGTTTTAGGTGGATTTATGTGAGCTGGGAATGAGGTTCTCTGATAGAAATGAGATTAAGATTTTAAGTACTGTAAAATTTTGCCTCTTCTGTTGTATAAGGTCTGGAACCAACTTGTATGTCTTTTGATTTATACTTGAATGTCCATAATTCTGCTATGATTTCTGATCTTTTGTGAATATCTAAAATGTCTAAATTGCTAATCTGTCTCCTTGCAGGCAAGTCCCACCTGGCTATAGTACAAAGAGTGAACAATGAAGGAGAAGGAGATCCTTTTTATGAAGTCCTGGGAATTGTCACTTTAGAAGACGTGATTGAAGAGATCATCAAATCCGAAATTTTGGATGAAACAGATCTATACAGTGAGTAGACGTATTTGCATTTTATATTTGAGAGGCGAGATTCCACCCAGCAGCATCTGTGTCTAGCAGCTTTGTTTTGAGAGATGCAAGATGCTGATCTAAAATCTGAAGGGTTGAATGACCTGCAGATCCCTCGGATGGTCACAGCAACAGCTGTTTTTACAGCATGGGTGCCTCACCCCTTAATGCAGTGTTGATACAGAAACAGAGCAGCTTGCTTTATTTGACTCCACCATCTAGAAGACTCACATTCGTAGCATTCTGATCTTTTCTGCTAGCAGTTCTCAGTAACCAGTGTTTCATTACAGTGCTCACCACCTTCCTCATTTTCACCCCCTTCTACCTCAAGGACCTTCAGCATGTGCTGCACTTTAGCCAGCAGTTGGCAGGTAACTATGCCACTAGGAAGGGGAATGTAATCTGTCCAGAGCCTGTTTCCGTCTCCTGCTCAGAGCCTGAGAAAGGAAATGCTTCTTCCAGTTGCAAATCAGTGTCCTAAATGGCTCCTCCTTTTACCACTTTATACAGCTCTCCTTTCTTCTTCATTATTAATATACATTGAGGAAGAAAATGTTACAGGTAGAACATTATTTGGGACCTGTAACATTTTTCTTTGCCAAGTTTGAGTTTCGAAAAACACCCAAAGTGTTTTTGCTACTGTTCCCATCTGATTCCCTTCTGACATGTATGTGTTGGACTTCCTTTCCATCATTCCCTATGCATCCTATCTATACCTTGCTCTCATGCAGGTAGATGCTATTTCTTTCTATTATGGTTGTGTAGTACATAGCACGAGGTTGTCCCCAGGCTCTGTCATCATACAGACAATCATTTTAAATATCTTTAATACTATTTAGAAGTTCTCTGCTTTCTTCCTTGCTTCCGTGTGGAAGGGATCTGAATATTTCTACAGGATCTTTTCCATACCAGCGTGAGAATCTTGTAGCTGCCCTCCAAGCCAAACAAACTCTTTCCAGCATGGGGCAGACATATACTTCTACCACTTTTCTAATAGTTATTCCCCGGATTACTTTTGGTAGCTGAATCAGTATTTTACTGGTGTTTATATGCACAAAGTTTCATGCAAACCCCAGTTTTATGCTACACTATAAACAGTCAAATTACTTTCCAAATCACAGAACTCCAGTTAATACCACGGTTTCTTTTTGTTCAGACTTTCTTAAAGGTATTGTTAGGCTAATCGGTTATGGCATATTATGTTTACAGGGTGAATTCACACTTTATTTTGTAATTCAAAAGGATCCTGTCTTGTCACTTCTGAAAAAGAACTTTGTTCCTACAAGTGAAAATAATGATATAGGCTTTCCACTGCTATTTTCTTTGTTTACTAAAAGAAAGTGCATGGATGATGCTATAGTTGATGTTGCAGGAAAAAGAAGTTAGGCAATTAATATGTGTTAGAGGGTAACGAAATAAGAACTTAATTTTGGTATATGAAAACTTCTTATATTAACAAAATGGAGCTGGTGAACATGACTTCATTTGAAACTGTCCTTCTTGGGAAGGTTTTATTACTGAAAATTCATAGGTCGGAATAGGAGGGAACTTGAACTTCCTCTGCTTCCTGGAGGAGGCAGGAAATTTTGAGGGGTGGCTCCTGCTGTGAAACATTAAGATGATCTTCTGCTCTCCTAAGGAAGCATGAGAATTCATCCCACTGTTCAAGTGAAAGGAAACTAGGGAGGTAGGGAGGAGAACAGAAATGCATGTAGAAGCTGTGAGGATCACAGAAGATGTGGCAGGGTTGATAATTGAGCAGCTTGGGACTCTAACCGTTTCAGATGGTTATGGTGGTAGGAGCACGCTTTTGCTTTATTGGAAGTAACTTCTTGTTAGCAGTGTGTTTAGCTGCTGCCTCTGTTGCTAATGTGTCAGTAACCACCAGGTATTTGAGTTCTCTCATAGTGGCCGTTCAAGACCACGCTAGCTTGCTTCCAACTTGGCCGAATTGGAGTTGGGGCTGATTTGCTCTGGGCCAGATGTTCACTTAAAGGCAGATTTTGGCATCCTTATTACACTTCTGAAGCTTTAAAAGTCTTTTTGCTGCCTTGGTATTGGAGAGGTGCTTTTCTGACAGTTCTATGAAAATCCGTTGAACGTTTATGGTAGAAGGAATTGTAAATTTGCGGCTTTCACCAGAAGGGGCTTGCTGAAGCTCTGCACCTGGGTTCCTCAAGGGCTCTGGAGCTGACACACACCCAGTATTATCTGAGGCTGCTGTAGTCTGCTCTGCCTCGCGGCCTCTAGAGATGTCGGTGAGAAACTGAGAGCACGAGAAGAGAAGTTGTGCGAGTGCACGTTATCTGTAGGCAGAGCCGTGAGATGCTCATGAGTATCCAGGGAGATATTTCATCCCATTAAAGGAGGATGACAGGATCTGCACAACTGGGGCCCTCAGGGGGATGAGCCCACAGTGCAAGTCACGGGTCATTTCTCTTGCATGACGGGTGCCAAGGAGCAGGGTTTTGCGTGCGCCGCAGAGGGGTCTCAGCGCGGTTGGTGCTGGGCTGCCCCGGCTGCCGCGTCCAGCGCGCTTCACGTGAACTCTGGTCTAACAGAGCTCGCTTCCTTCCCGTCCTCTCCCACCCTCCTTTTCCCCAGCTGATAACAAGACGAAAAAGAAAGTCGCCCATCGGGACAGGAAGCAGGACTTCTCTGCCTTCAAGCAGACAGACAGCGAGATGAAGGTTAAAATATCACCGCAGCTCCTCCTGGCAATGCACCGGTTCCTGGCAACAGGCAAGTGTGGCTTATCAGTTTTGTGATCGTGCCAGAGCCTCGGAGGCAGTTTGTGAGCAAAGGCCGGTGAGGCGGGTTGGGACAGTGTAGGCGGGAAGGGAGGCTGGGTGGTGGGGTGACAAATAATGCCACTTTTGTGTTTTTCTTTTTAAATTCTCTCCTCTCCTGTGTTCAGTGTCGGCATGAACCCTCTGAGACATTTACCAGGGGTGGACCAGTAACTTTAAATTGGTCTGAAAGGTAAGGATGAATGCCAAGTGCCGCACTGCATGTCTAGAGTCCGTCAGATTAACGACTAGCAAGCGCACCCCTTAGGAAGAGCTCAGGGAACAAAGCAAAGAGGACTCGATGCCACTGGCCAGCTGGCTTTAATACCACCCAGGCGCCTCATCCTGAAAGAAATGCTGGACTTTGTGTGGGAAAGCGGAAACTTGTTCCACGAGACTTTTTTGACTTGAAATGAAAAACTCTGCTGACACATTTAATACGGACTGCGCCGGTGGTTGGACTGTAACTGAAAAAAAATGGATTTCTTGCTGGCTTGTATGACCTCCATCGATGGCTTCAGGTTTCAGAGGACAGTTGTCTCCAGCCCAGATCACCTCGATGCCCTTGGGCACACAGTCTGGCAGAGAGGCCAGGGCTTGAATGGTTTCTTGCAGCTGACATCACTGCCTTTCGTCGTAGAATTGGTCCCTTCATCTCAGAGATAAGACCTGTTCAAGGGAGAGCTTGTGGAAAACATACCTTCCTATTGCTTGTACTGTCTCTTTTTGGCATATAAAGGATTTTCACACGTTGGCCTTCCAGACGGGCATCTTTACTGATGTGTTCAACATACATTCATGGGTTGCAAATGATAAACTGCTTTCTTAGGCTTGGAATTTAGAGCTTGCCCTCCTCTAAGAAGCCGTAACTGTCAGCCTAGATGCACCCAGTCTGTCTTCATGCTTTGCTTTGCCTCTGTGACTTGAGACCCATGTAAGTGATGGGTTGTGATACCTCAGCTGAGGGGCAGCAGTTCCTTAGGCTTGGACTGCTGCTGCTTATGTGCATGTCAGCATGACCTTGGTGAAAGGAAGCAATTCGACAGGAAGACTCGGATTTAACGGCAAGCAGAGCCTTGTTCATATTGGTGTACAAGACTTCACGGAGTTCCCTGAACACCTCAACCAATGTAGTGTTTGCAGTACTGCCTCTCTGCTTGTTTTGTGAATGAAAGAATTGTGTAGTTTAAATTCAGCTCTGGCTTTGAAGTTGGATGCTACAATTTTGTTTTCTCCATTCTAAATTAAGAGTAGGAAATCTCTAGGAAATGAAAACTCCAGGTTTCTTAACAGCCCAGTTCTGAAATGAGGTATTAGGAAATCTTACCAATTTGCATGTTTAAATTTTGGCGTCTCTGGCCTAACTCTCCCCTGCACAGATGAGCTTTTTCACTTCAGACAGCTCCTCTTGGGACCACTGGTTACCGCAAAGCACGAGGATAGGGCATGTGCTCTGTGTGTCAGGTATTAATCCCATGTGCTGTGAATTGACCTGCACTGTCTCTCACTTTGAGTAACTCTTCCTATATCAGTGGTGGCAACCTGAATGGTGTCTTTGACTTTCTAGGTGATTTTTGTTTTAAACATGTGCTATATATATGTTATGATTAATACAGAAAACAATATTCCGAGGTTCTTGGTGCCCTGATTGTAATGCTTATCCATTTATAACTGCAATGAGCTTGTACAACTGTGACTATGAACTCTCAAATGTGCAAGTCTGCCTTTTTTTCCCCTTTCAGATGAAGAGATGATTCTTGGTTGTTTTCAAAAGTACTTTTATAATTAAGTTTGGGATTTTCCTAGTTTTGTTTTTATTTTTTTCCCTACAAATCTGAGAGTATCGAAAGACAAGAAGCTCGCAATTCCAAAATGGATCTGTCTGCATCTGTGTTTCTTTTATAAGCAAGTGCTTATTAATGAGCATGACTAACTTCTTGCCAGGCATCTGAAGTGTAATGCCAAGTTGTGTCTTGTGTTGTAGAAGTAGAAGCCTTTGGTCCATCCCAGATGTCAGAGAAGATCCTTCTCAGGCTGCTAAAACATCCCAACGTCATCCAGGAGCTGAAATACGATGAGAAGAACAAGAAAGCCCCAGAATACTACCTCTACCAGCGAAACAAGCCCGTCGACTACTTCATTCTCATTTTACAGGTCAGACATGTGGTTTTGTAGATGTGTGCAACATCATATATACTCTATACTCACTCTAGCTGTTGAGTCTTGTCTTTTTTCAAACATGGGAATGGAGCTTTGGCTGCTGGGAACTGTTCTGCTTCCTTCATAATCTTGCTAGCCTTGAACAGCTCGTTCAGCTGCCTTCAGTTTAATCCGTGGTGAAGTGTGGACAGCACTTCCCACTTCCAGTCATCTCCTGAAAGCCACGTGCTAGGTATTACCAGGATTGGCAGTGCAAAGGAATCTCTGTGCACAGCTGGCGTTGCTTGGAAATCACACGTACAAAGGTCCTCACAGGAGTTTGGCCAGGATGTTTTCACTGATGCATTTGGTGTGAGGAGTTGGACAGTTTGGCACCATGTAGTTTTGCTGTGCAGCTGAAGGGGTTGCACTCTTGCTGTTGGGGGAAGCACGGGTGCTGGCGAGGGCAGCGCACCGTGTACTGAGCCCTGTGCTGCTGGCCCCTGCTCCTTGAGGGAAATTTTACTGGACAGGTTTCATATTTCTAGCCTGGATAGCCTGGAGGAAATAGCTGAAGTTCTATGCAAGTCTTCCTTAACCTGACCTTAAAAATTAAAAAAGAAAAATGGAAGCTGTTTTAGTTTTAAATGCCATCTGTGGTGAATAATAAAGCAAGCACCAAAACGTGACATTGTGAATTCAGCTTACTGCAAAAAGATTGGTTTTGGAAGTCTTCTAGGAACCACAGTAGCTCTTTAACTGCCCTTTCTTATGTGCTCAATCTGTGCAGCTTTCAATACTCCTGAATGAAGTAATATACTGCAAAGATGTAAGTGAAAGACATATATGATGCAAAGAACAGTCAGTTGTGAATAAACAGCTGATGAGCAAAAACAGTGCTCTCTATTGCATTTAGGAAAGTGGGTCTTGCAGTAGACACATACTGTGAAAATGGTAACAAGTTCGGTTCTGCAAAATCCAAAGAGGATAAAACTTCTGCTTTTGTTACTTAAACAGTCTGATTTGAGGATTTATTCTGTCACTGAGAGACACCGGCATATCTTCACAGTAAGAGCATACCAGAACACGAGTAAATAGGTTTTTCTAGACATTAAATTTTCCAATTTAATCACCTGTTTGTAACAGCTTTTCTTTTAGCCACTGAGAAGTTGTTCTGCGGCGGTTTGAGATTGGTTTTGTTACTCTGTTTTCTTTTAAAATTCACAATGGTGGAAATAATAAATGAAATAAACAGTGGAAAAAGAGAAATCATGGGCACGTAAAATAGGGCAGAACACATCTAATGGTATGCATGGAGCTATCTGCCCTTCAGCTGCCAAGGCAGTGCCACCCAAACCCAGTCTTTATATGGCCACAAGCAGGAAGCCTAGAAGTTTTGTGTGCTGATGGAGTAATAATCCTGGAACCAGGACACTATTCCTATGGCTAAATACTAGTTTGTAGGGGTTTAGCTACTAACTTCACAGTGGAGTTAGTAGCTTCATGTGCATGAAGATCTAAGCCTCAGGTGTAGATGTATTTTGCAGACCTGGGCTTGCCTGGCAAACACCAGTGATAAGTAGGCTGAGTACCCTGTCTACAGCCAGTCTTTGCTGACCAAAATAGTACCTTTTGGAAGGCTTATAATGAACAAATAAGCTACTTATTTGTATTGTGGACTGAAGTTGGTTTTAAAAGGGATTATATGAAGTGATTGCCTCTGATAGCAGGAAATGGGATTTGTGAGCTAGACACTCTGTTCCTGTTCGATATCTTTTTGAGAGCTTTTCTTTGTCTGGGACAGTCAGGCAAACTGGCTTGGTTGCAGGTCTCTTCCAGGGTGATTCAATTTTCATACTTTTCTGCCTCAATACAGTACTGTAAAGTTAAAGGTATGGTTAGTTGTTTTAAATAGCTTTTGCTGCAAATGCATAGAAAGAATATCTACCTTTTATGCTCATTTTGACCTGACTGTCCATTTGATGGTTAGTCTAATCAGCATGTGGGACTAGCAACCTTTCCAGCCCTCTCTCTTTCCAGCTCAGCCTTTCCAGCTCAGTCAGAGGGAAGGCATTGCAGGTAGGCCCCAGGTGACCATGGTGCATGGAAGCTTGCTGTGCTCCTGGGGGGAATATTTGCTCCCTGGCTTGATTTTTGCCAACCAGGGGCAACCCAAGGTTAGAAGAGCTCAAGGAATGGGGGCTTTGCTCTCTCCTGTCTCAAGACACCACTACAAAGTGCAGGGACCATGGGGCTACCTTGATGACATCAGGCAAAACCAGCTCTCGGGGCACAAGTCTGGTCTAGTGTCCTTGGCCCTATTTAACTGCTGCTCTCTCTCCTTTTCCTTAACAGGGGAAGGTGGAAGTGGAGGCTGGGAAAGAGGGGATGAAGTTTGAAGCTGGTGCTTTTTCCTACTATGGGGTGATGGCCCTGACAGCATCGCCAGGTATGTTCTGTGACCATCCTCTTCTGGAGCCTCCTCGCGCACGGTTCCTGCTCACTAGCAAAGCTGCCCCATGTCACCTTCCCAGCTGGGGCTGAGGCCGTGGTGGTGCTAACTCCAAAAGCTGAGCAGCTCCCACGAGTTTGCCAGCTCTGGGCACATGCAAACGCTGGCCTTAGTAAGTGATGCATTTGGTACCAAGTGGCAGCTTTGTTTTTTTCTTCTCATGGTGTCATCCTAGGGATTGCATTAATAGGAATAAGTAATTAGTAGCAGGGGGACATCTAGTGGTATAAAACACAAACAGCTCATTCATTTGGGTGCAGTTTGTTTTACCTGTGTCTAAATCTGCCTTGAGCAAACGAGAGCAGCACGTTACAGGGATTACTCATGCCGGGCTGTGCAGAGAGCACGGAGGACAGCTGGTGGCCAAGCTGAGAGGGGAGCAAATTCCTCCAGCACCAACCATAGTGTCACGAGCCTCCGCCTCGCAGGTCCATGCTGGAGGATTGCTTCAGGATCAGCAGCCCCACGCACTTCCTTGGCTGCTCTGCTCCTTTATAGCTGGGTCAGCCCAGGCTGCGTTTCATGCTGTCCCACACACTGCGCCAGTGCTGGGCTCGGCGCTGGGACCTCACTGCACGTTGCTACCAATCTGCTTCGAGGCTGGCAGGGTTGCCTTTAATTCCACCAAGATCTTGATCTTGGCTGGGAATCCACCGTCCTGTACAGAAGACCTGAGGCAGTCTGGTTTTACCAGGAGTTTCATGCGCACTCTCTCTATGTGCACGTACATCCTTACATGTACATTTGGATATATGGATATATTAAGGATACAGCTGTAGTAGAGTGAACTCTCCAACAAGAAGCAGTTCCACAGCAGTCCAAGGTGCAGCCGGTCGGCGTCATGCTGCCCTTTTCCTCATCTTCTGCTGGATCTCCATTAGGAGCCCCTGTCCAAAGGCAAGACTAGCTGTGGCCTGAGCCCGTGCCCTTCAGTTCGACCCTTCTTGGTTGCACCTTTTGAGCTTGGACAGATCTGGAAGTGTGCAGGCCGCTGGGAGGATTT
>JAVCKT010000744.1:0-11210 GCA_032273925.1 Rhynchotus rufescens | reverse complement strand
GACCCCTCCTTTTTTTTTTTCTTCTTTTTTTTTTCTCTTTTTTCTTCTTCAGACATAATTTAAATTGGCAGTTAAAAACTTATCAGGGGAGGCAGATGGCAGGCAGTGCCATGCCAGGAGCTCGCCCCTGAGAAACTAAAGCTAAAACCCAGTCCTCATCCCAGCCTTGCTTTGAAGAGCCAGCCTTGGAAAACACGGAGACAAGATTGCTACGCCGTAGGAATAACCTGGCTTACTAATAAATAATAATAAGTAATATGGGTTCTTTCAGTCGTGCAAGGCGTATGTGGGGACGTGTCTCCCTCTTCAGAGTCGGTGCCTGAGGTCTCGAGCGGGCGACTGGGTGGCTGGAGGGCAGTGGCACTAAACAGTGTCTGGAGCACAGGCAGTTAAACGGCTCCTCCCCGCTCCTTGGCTCACATCTGGGCCGGGGCTGGAGGGGAGGACTGCGCTTAGTACTGCAGGAAAACTTTCCAACAATTCATGCCATTCCTGAGAGACATTTAAGGAAAGGAGAGCTGAGGAGGAGGTTGTTTGCCCCACGAAAGTTAGTCATTACCCGATGCATGCAAGCGGCTGATGAGATCAAATACGCTGAAGCATGTTTGGATCTACTGGCACTTACATGAATATGAAGAGAAATATTGCTAGCCCGCAGCCACTTGTACGGGAAAGGGCTGAGGAAGCGGGGAGGAAACCTGGGAGACGGAAGAGCAGGGAGATTTCATAAAACATCTGCTCTCGCTCGAGTTTCCAGGATTACAAGCAACTCTCTAAACTCGCATACATAGAACAGTCGCTGTAATATGTCAACGGCAGCATCTAAGGGCAACGGCAGAGGGGCAAATAGTGGCCGAGCAGCACTCATTATCCTGGGCATTTAGAAGAAAAGGCACAGGACACGTTTTGTGTCCACAGAAAGGACAACCAAGCTGCGCCTGCCTCCCCCTGGTTGCTCGGGGACTGCTCATTCACGGCGCTCTTGCCTGCATCAGCAGCGTGACAGGTTCCTTGGGCTCTGTAAAGCCGGGAGGTGAGTGCAAAGCCAGCGCTGCCACGTCCCACGTGCAGCCACATTAATGTCGGCAGCAGTAACTGCTGCTGACACGCTGTTACTTGGATGTTTATTTCACTGACAAAGTCCTCTGCCTTTGGACGAAATTCTGCCTTGTTTCTACTCTTATTTTTATTTATTTTTTCTCCTTTTTTTTACATAGTCTCCTTGGCTCCCAACAGCTTTGCCTGGTTAGATTTCCCCTTCCAGCTAAAGACAAAAGGAATTAGACTGATCTCTTTTGGCAGCTGTGAAATGGTTGCATATTGTGTACGTTTTCTTGATGAGCTCGCACAAAATGGATTTTTTCTTTTGATGGATCTACCACTTTTAGCACAATGTCCATACAAGATTAGCATGAGTTTCATTATTTCAGAGGAATTTTTATGTGCTTAGGACGGCACGTGTACCATTTCTCTATAGCCCTATGAATAGCGCATAAAGCTGCTCGAGCAGGGAAACAGAACCGATGGAGAAGCTCGGTGAATGCTCGGTATGATTTGCAGCAGGGTGTAGTTTGCTAACCACAAGGCTTCAAAAAGAAAAAAAAAACGTGATTCAGATTTTAATTTTCATCCCTTCCCAGAACCAAATTCTGGTGCTGTAGGAAAGATGACACTGGCCCTACTGGGTCTGCCCTAAGAGTCACTTAGTCCAGTGCCCTGTAATGACAGGGACCAGATGTAGATGCCTGGGGAAGAGGGCAACATATATGGAAGTTCCTATTTTCTTGCTTCCTCAGCCTCCAATGATTTTGAGCTCAGGCTCCCTAGGCTCACGTTCCTTGTGCATTTTATACTCCACAAAGGGGCGAGAGCAGGTGCAGCTTCCATTAAAGACAACAGGGTTTGCACCACACTTGTCACTGTGGGTGAATCGATTCCTGTCTTCTTGCACAGTGATGTGCATGGACCTCATTTTTCCACCTGTGTTTTGTTACACTAGAGTATTTCCAACCAGCTTGTCTTCAAGTAGGAACAGGAAAAAAAAGGGGAACCAAAAGTTATTTTCCAAGTTAAGTGAAGGAACTTTAAACTTAGCTCTTGCCTCCCATCCAGGAACAGGTCTCCAGTGGATGTTTTTCCAGCTGAATTTGAGTGGAATATACCTGCCTTCAAATCTGTGTCCCCGAGGTGACAACTGAGTCCTGCTCTCGGACACAACCAGTGCTGAACTGGAAAGCTGGCACACGGCACCGTTCAGCAGGAAGGAACTGGAAAGCTGGCACAAGCGGGAAGGCCTTCAGCGGGAAGGCCACCACGGTTACTGCTGCCCAACTGAGAAACTGCACAACGCCACGTTCGTCTCGTTACAAAGTTTTGCTGCTGCCTGTAAACATTATGTTGGATGTACATGTTGGCTATACACTGTAAAGGAACAAAATCCTTTTCATCTACTGAGTAACAGCAGATATATGCAACTTACGTCCAAAGAGGAAGAGAGAAAAAAAAAAAAAAAAAAAAAAAAGCAAGGCGCTAACAAGAGTGCCCTGGAAAGGGTTACTATAAGAATTTTTCTACCCTTTCCCCTCAAGACAGTGGCCAATTTTATCCCAGCTTGCCGCTGTTACAAGAAGGGTCTCGCTTGTGGTCTTTATGCTGCTCTCACGCAGCTCTTTGTGGCCCCAGCAGACAGGCAGTATCGCCCTGCACAGCGGCTGGGCCGGCGCCAGCTATTCAGAGGCAGCTGAAAGGGCAGCTAACAAGCGAGGCCTATGTGAAAAGCAGCCCTGCCACAGCAGAGTCAGCTCCCTGGGCTCTGCCTTCCTCCTCCTCCCTCCTCTTCTTCCTTGTACTGCTTCCTTTACTTGCAAATCTCTTTCTGAAGCTGCTCAGCCTCTGTCCCCATCTAACCTTTTGACTTCTCCCATTTCCTTTTTTTCCCTCGGATTCTCCTTGTGACTTTTGTCCACCAAAGCTAGTCCTGGCCAGCAGAAACGCGGCCTGTTTAGTTGGCGTGTGTGGGGCACAGGGGGCCTATGACAACTTCTGTCAGCTTGCGTTAAGGCTGTGGCAACCTCCAATGCCATGGCAGCGTTTTCCCCACCCCCACTGCCTCCTTTTCCCTCTTCCTTCAAGCAAGCTGTTCCGCATTTTTTTTTTCCTAGCAACTGTTCCCCCTCTCTCTGCTCTCGTTGCAAACGCACTTGCTCCAGTGCTTTTGCTTCGTTGCTAACTCCCTTCTCCGTTACAGCCGCCTTCTGCCCCTCTGCGCCACAGGAACAGCTTCATCTGGGCACTAAGGACTTCTCCCATGCTGCAGCTTTCCCGTTTCCTTCATGGTGCTTCCTCATGCCCGTACTTCCCACTGGCTCCTCTGGCTTTTGTCCTCGGACTCCATCCTCCGGGCAGGCGCCCTGCCGGAGCCTTCCCTTCACGCTGCTCATGTGGGGTTGCGAGTGCCCTCAGGGTCTCCCTTCAGCCCTCTCGGAGGCAGAGCTACTGGATATGAGGTCGAGGTCAGGGCTGCCTTTTTTTTTTCTTTTCCTGCCTAAAGCAGCTTTTCGTAGAAACCAGAAAGCCGCAGCTCTTTCCTCCCTCCCCGGGGCAGAGCCAGGTGCCGGGCGGCGATGTGAGCGGTGCCACCTCCCCGCCGCTCGCGTGCTGGAGCCGACAGCAGCAGCAGGGCCTGGGCGCCACAGGCCAGCGCACGCCGCGGTACCCGCACTGCGGAACAAGCACTTCGACACCCTGGTCTGCTCAGCTGTGCGAGGCAGTTGTCAGGGCCCTCCTGCCCCGCTGTGAGAGCTCCCCGGAGCAGCCTTGCTGCAGGTGGGATCAGGCTAAGCTGGGCCCCAGGGCCAGCCCCGTGACCGCCGCGCTCCTTCGAGGAAGCAGTGGGGAATGAAAGGGGAGCCTGAGCGCCGACAGCTGTTGGTCCAACACAGGGCGAAGAGCAGCAGCGATGACCTCCAGTGCTAACCTGACCACCCGCTGCAAACAGAAGCCTTCTTGTTTGCAAGCGGCCAGTAAGGACAGATAAGGGCTGGCACCATTGTCTGCAGTAAAGGCGTTTTCAGCCCGTGGAGCGACGCGCACAATTATGCACTGACTGAAGCGTCATCAGTCGCAGAAGTCGCTTCACTCATCCTGTGGCCTCATCTTCCTCTCCACTTCTCCTTCTCTTGCACATCATGGACAGAACAGCCTTATTTTGCAAGCCAAAGGTTCCCTCTTCAGAACGAAACCTTCTGCTTTTAAAGGCTGAGTTAAGCTGCTTCAAAACACACAATTACAGCTCTTTGGGATGTGTCTGAGAAGAAAGTTTCTTGGCAGAAGTAGGTGGTTGAAATACGAAGGGTTTTGAATGCAAAGCAAGTATATCTCTCCTCCAGACAAAGAGGAAGGATGATCCACCCAATGTTCTGAGCGCTTCAAGAAGGAAGGATGCAGCCTTTGGAAACACATGTGGAGCGAGATGGAAAAGAACACTGAGGGAGAAAAGCTCATCTGGGCTCAGAAGCACAGGCAGCCTTACCCTGAGAACAATCTGGAGAGCAAGTCATAGTCAGCCAGGAGAAGACGTGAGCTTGTAAGCAGGTTATGGGTTTTTTCACCTTGAAACACTGATTTTTGATTAGCTGCTCTTATCAGAAGGGCAACAACATGGACTTCCCCTTTCCTTGCAGGAGTAGCTGTGATAGCAGGTTCCCTCTGCCCTCCCTCCCACACAGGCTGCAGAGCAGCAGGGGCTGCCTGGTGGAGCAGCTCCGTTCCCGTGCCTGGCGGGTGCTCCAGCTGCTGCTTCCCTCCTCACACCCAGATGGAAGGGAGGTCAGTGCGTGGGGCGCCACCTCCCACCAGTGGGTGCCCACACGAGGGGTTGTGGCACCCTACAGCGCTGCACCAAGCAGTTTGCACCCAGGTCACCATCAATTCCAACAGACTAACCACGTCGGGTACATTCAGGTCATGTTGCCCAACTCTTCTTTGCAACTGTGTCAGCGTTCAGGACTAACAGCCAAAGCGTTTGAGAGCTACACGGGCAGCAAGAGACTGACTACAGCCTGTGCCTGCAGTGGCAGTTTGGCTCCTGCCTGCGTGAGCAATCTCCAAATGTTTGCAGAAAACATCCTAACTGTGGAATGCAAAACCTCTGTCATCACATATCTGAAGGGCATCATCATAATGGAGGAGTAAGCTGCATATCTAAGAGTGCTGAGAAATGGAAGACTCATTAGATGCAATGAAGGAAATACGACTGAGGGCAAATTTTCAATATTTAAGCTAATAAACTATGGAAGAGCTATTCAAAGGATGCTTTTTGATTCTGTCAATTTACATTTGTTACTCATTTATCAATCCTGCATACAACAGGGAGAAAATCTAATTGACCTTTAATTCTATACTTAACAGTTATCTGTTACTCTGTTCTTCAATTCAGAGATTTCACAAGCCCATACTTACGTATAATTCTTGCTAAATCAGAAATGTCAGCGTATCAGAGTACTTTTAGCAATGAAACATGTTCCCAGTCTCAAACACCCAAAGAAAACCTTTTTGGCACAGGAACTAAGGCTTCTCAGCACAATATTCTCTGGTGCCTCTGAAGATGATGAAAAATCCCAAGTGTTTTCATAGGGCAAAGCATGGGCATTCTATTGAACACTGTAAGGAAATGGCTGCTGGACAGATTAGTGCTAAACTGAATGGCGCTCTTAAGATCAGGGAGGTCACTGTTCTTAGTGCTGTTCGGTAGCATTTATGAAATTCAGCAGAAACCCCTTTTGCCCTCGTACCGGGAACTTGTTTGGCTTCCTGTAGCAAAGAAAACAATGATTAACAGAGTGTAACACCTCTCTAAACCTTCTATAAGGTTTTTTTGGCTCCAGTTTCCTGCAAAGTTTCACAATCGCCTGTGTCACTTGGTCTAACTAATGGCTTGTACTCTCTCCCACATGAGAGAGCTACTTCTGAAAGGAGGCAGCACGATGGCGCGCCAACAATACTGACAGAAGGATAGGGAAACCTCTCAAAAACCTTTCAAGAAAACATAAATCCCCTTCTACCTTTTCCCCAAGACAGAGTAAGGCATTTCTGGCAAGGAGAACCAAGGTATGAGCCCTCTTAATGGTGTAGCATGGGGAAGAAAAACCGAACACAGACAAGCTGCATGCGGTAAGTGCCAGAGCAGCAGCATTCAAATTGTTCTCAATAAAAACACCCTCCACTCCACTCATGCCAGTGCTGCCTGGGAGTAACTACTCCAAAAGGGCTGGGCTGTTCCAATGAATCTGAAAATCATTTCCAGTACTGCCAAGCCCTGGAGTAACAGCTGGAGCATTAGCAAATAGCTGAGAAAACCATGGTGATTGTGTCAACTGAAGGAAAAAATACACTTGGGAGGAGGAAAGAGCAGACAGAAAATGTTTTGCAACCTCACAGCCTTCTGTGGAAACTCCCCACCTCTGAGCAGCACTCAGAGCGCTGGCTCTGTCATGTGTTTACTTAAGCTCACAGGTACTGATGTTTCAAGCCAGGATTTCCCCCAAACCTATTTTCAACCTTTCTCAGAAAGCACCCAGCCCTTCCAAAAGACAAAAAACAAAAGCCATTAAGACATCAAGGTGGAAGTGGAAAGCAGGGAGGCTGCAGGAGCAGGGGAAGGGCGGTCTCGGTGCCGTTTTCCCACCGGCCAGCCGCGTGTGCAGCCGCACGTGCAGCCGCCCCGTGGGCCTCGCTGCAGCACTGACATTCAGCACACGGGATGAGGGCCAGCACCAAAAAAACCCTCAGCTTTGCACTAATTTCTTCTTCTTTTTCCTTTCTTTTTTTTCTTTTTTTAATGATCATTTGTCAAATTTGGATGGAAGCCCAGGCTGCAAAATTTGGACGAGAAATTCAACGAGCGCAGAAGCTGTAAACGCTCACACGCAGCCTCTCGATTCATGCCTGTCCCTATTTATATGTCAGGCAGAGATGACTTAATTGCTCCTACTGTAACTCATAGTAATATTCACGGTAGGTTTCTGTACATCTCAGAGCACAGCAGAGAGGGCACGTTATGAGGTGCAGGGGGAACCTGAGAGCAGCAGGAACCCTCAGGAATGCACTGCTAGCATCTCGCTGAAGCCTTGGGGAGCGAGAGACAAAGCTGGCTGCTGAGGACATGCCCCCGGGCACACATTCCCCAAAACCGAGTCTCAGCTCTTGCTAGGGGCACACAGGGGACTAAACTATGACAATCCTCATGGCAAGGATGAGGACTGCAGGAAAGTTTAAGTGAGGATTCTAAGTGTTGTAGGAAATAATGCGGTTTAGTTTTAATGTGGCCCCTGCTTCCTGCATTGATCCGGCTGTGGAATTAACTAAATATTAATATCCACCCAGATAAATGCTTTTCTTTTCAGAATGGCTAACACCAGATGCCCTTGCTCTCCTCACGGTTCCAAGCAAGGTGCTGCAGCCACATGCTCCCTTCATCGAAGGGCTTCCAAAGCAGCGGCAAGGGGGTTTTCTGCTCACTGTTACTGTCCCTTGGGCAAATGCTGTTCTTCACTACATGAAAATTAAGGGCCACATATCCCTGCCACGACAACAGCAGTGTCAGAGTTTGATGCAGAGCAATGCAGTTCTATGAAAAATAATGTAGATTAATTACATGGAATCAGCACACAGTATTTCAGAATTACCTTGGCATAAAGAACACAAACTTGCCTCTAACGTCCTTTCTTACCATCTTTCTACCACATTATAGTTTCATTATAGTTTCTTGTTTTTTAGTTTCATTATTTAGTTTCTTTTCTTTTTTTTTTTTTTAAGTCTCTTTAAGGAAGAGTCTCAATTTACAGAAGGGAAGGTTTTTATTAATTTTACTTGTATTAACATAAAAGAGGTCTTTTTAGGGGAAAGAATTTACAGAAACAACGTTTTAGCAGCACAGCTCTTGCAATCCAAAAGCATTTGTGTGCTTCGCAGGCAATGCAGAAACGATTGCTATATTCTAACTGAAATAAACCTACTGTTAAAGCAAACACGCAGTAGCAACACCACCTTACAAAGGGAACATGAATAATAACTTTTCTAATTTAAGCTGAATGTGGGAGGATAGAGGTAGGCAGCAAAAAAAGGTTGAAAATTGATTTCCAGTGTGATTCATAGAGATTTTGGCAGCTGCTTGCGCAGGTAAATTATAACATTCAGCATTTACCTTTACTAAAATTTGGCAAAGAGTTGTTTTTGTTTTGGGAAACGAGGGAGCTGTTTTTTGCAAATGAAATCCTGAAGTACAAAGGTGAGGAGACACTTGCCCCTGTGGTGCTGCAGGTCGTGGCTTCTACACAGGACACATCCAGAGTTTCTACCAAATTCTGCTGACCTGACCTCCCTGCAAGATGAATGGAGCTTCCCACAGAAGTTAGGGGAGGAATTTGATATGACTGGAATTGTAACAGTTTTGTCTATGGCTTACAAACAGTGCTGATCCAAAGGATGTACGAGTAATTAATGAGGCTTGTTCTTCACTCCAGAGCCCTTCGTTACCTTAGGACCTCTGGAATCATTTCCTACTTCACGTTTACCAAGAGAGCTCTCTGTTGCCATTAGGTTGCACACACCCTCGCCCTACATTTTTATTCCCATTCCATATTACACATTTCGACTTAGCAATGTTTCTGCTCAACAGAGATTAGGTTTTAGGTGTTCTGACAGTGACAGAAAACAAGAATAATCCCAGTGAAGCCAATGGGACTCTACTATGTGCTCCACGTGAAAGCAGCATTTGATGCTAATACAAAGTGATTCTGAAACACGGGGATTATACCAAAAAGTAGAATAGAAAGACAGCAGTGACCTCCCAATAGCAATTTTCACATTCTCAAGCCTTCGTGTAAGGCTTCCCTTTTATTGTCTCTGTTACAGGTAATGTAAAAATAAAAATAACTACAAAAAAGAAAAAAATACACATCAGAGGAGTACTCAAAGGAATGGGCATTCATAAAACTGCATAGGGCTCAGCTGCAAGCTCTGGCCACCTTAGGGTGCACCAAGATTGTCCCAGCACTTGTACTGTGTTGTGTGTCATCCCTTGCAACTGCTGTCCAGTTTCTGCCTTGCACCTCTGTCCTTACAGAAACATAACTGTGAAGGTGCTTACGTTACCCAGGCATTAAGGTCAGAATCTTAATAAAGAAATTCAAGGCTTAGCTACAAATACTTGGGAATATATGTCCAATAGTGATATATGCAGAATCCTTCCTGCTTCATCCTAATTGTGAATTATTATAAATACTTGAAATTTCAGGGAAATATCAACAGAAACGCTTCAGACTGAAACACTACATATCTATCCACCAGAGGGTTAGGCAAAGTGCCACCCTATGAGCAAGCCAAAAGCCATGCAGGGCAGGGAACAGAAAGCATGGATCATGTGAATGTCAGATGCAGTGAACACCAGATCACACTCATCTTTACTGATCACACACATGACCTCCACACACTGGAGGCCCGATGCTAACCAGGGATTGCCCTTCAAGCACAGTCTGATTTTCAGTGGGGCCCAGTGCCTTGAAATCAGCATCTAAGATTAGCAATGATCAGCTCATAAACTTCAAGGGGAAGCAACAACTTACCTCATCTTGCAGCTGAAATCAAACTTGACCCAGGCTTTTAGAGAGGATAATGCTGTATTATTGCAATATCAACAATTAAGTACTTTATAATAAGTATATATAAATGGCAATAATAGACATTTTAAATTCCTTTCAAGTTCCCTGCAGGCAATTTTCTTTTAGCGCTGCAGAATATCTAATCGGCTTTAAAGATTACAGGCTGTGTCAGTAAAATTCTATGCATTTCCCTGCTACTTAACATTCTACAATGAAGTAGACGTGTTCATTAATAAGAATTTACTAGTATAGTTGTACGAGATCTGCAGTAAATCTTCAAAGCAAAAGCTACATATGGATCCATGTGGAGTCCGAAGTGTGCATGATGCTACACCAAGTGCACAACAAGCACCTTGTTTAAAAAATAAAAATAAAAAAATAAATAAATAAAACAAAAAAGAAACAAAATAGAAAATCAAAGGAAATAAAATCCAATATAACAGAAAAGCTAATGATGGAAAACCGTATTTTGGGCAAACCAAGTCAGTTACAATCCCTTTTAATAGACACCTACTGTGGTTTCTGGAATCACTGTTGCATGCATATCTCTAGTCATATTTGATTTCTCTTTTAGCTTTGACTGGAGTAAAGTGTGTTCCATTACACCGATTCGTATGTCCATCTGAAGGGTTTCTTGCTTCAGTTTTGTTAAGGCCTGTTTAATCTTCACTAGAGGAGCTGTTCAAAAACAAAAAAGATAAAAAGTGCTTCTGTCAGCTGACTTAGCACAAAAAGCATTATTTTCTTATAATTCACCCCTTACAACTGAAGAGTTGAATGAACAAAAGGGCATCCTATTCTACAGACATAACTGTACTGATACATCACATTTAATATGTGAGATACTTTAAGATGGAAACAGGCAGTGGCAATTTTGCTCTCTTGACATCTTGGATCTGCATGAAGATGTGCACGCCAGGTCTGCAGAGTACCCCTCAGTTAGGATAGGGTTGTCAATGATGCATTTTGCTCAGCTGTAGGCCTCATCCTCATGGCTGACTTGGGGTTTGGTAGAGCATGGAAGACATCTTCAACAAGAGACCCTCTGCCCAGTGCTCCATATTTCACTTCTAATCCCTCAGTTCCAACTAGTACCACCTAGAGATGCTGCTGCATCATGTTGATCCTTGTGATTTAAAGCTTGGAGTCGATCCTGATTCCTTGGCCTTGCCATGATACAGAAAGGGTGTTGCAAGGTAGGCAAGTGCCTCCTTCACGGCGAGGTGACATGTGCAAAATTTACTTGTAAAACAAGAGCTGGGAATATTTCACTAAATTAAAGCTGTAGTGGTTACAGCTAAATATAGATACAGAGTGCACATTTTGCCATACTGTTACGTGCAGCAATTTGTTTCTGCATTCACACTCCTCAGAGTTGGAACAGAATCCCTGTCAGAAAAGGATAAGCCATCAAACCCTGAGTCTCGGAGCAACTAATTCAATTAGCTACATATTATTAAATATTGCAGAAGTCCATCAGAATCACTGGAATAAACTTTCTGACTGCAGCTAGCCTTAGCAGGGAGCCTAAGAGCTACTGCCAGTAATAAC